>MNCI01014407.1:565547-613573 GCA_015680685.1 Gnetum montanum
GTCGTAGATATGTAGGCAACCAAGACTGGATAGTTTTGGTGCGGTGCCATGCCACACCTTGTACCAGATTGTGAGGGATCTGGGGGTGAGGCACCTTCCCTTGTAGATGCATTGTTTCTCCTTCCACCGATGTGGTCTACAAGGTTGTGTGTGTACTTGTTTGCTTGGTTCTCTTCTGCTTGCACTTGTGAGATGCTTGCTTGTTTGAGGCGTATTCCCCAGGTCTTTCGCCCCAGATCTATTTGATCTTTGTGAATTCCTTGGGGTGCCGGGCAACGTCGGGGCAACGTTGTTACAGCTTGGGTGTGCGATTTGGACATAAGTTTTTTCATAGCATAGCAGAGCTCTTGCAGTTTTTCTTCCTTAGAGTTAAAATATTTTCCTAAGTTCCTACAGTAGGAGTCATTGAGTGTACATATCTTTATTCAAGCACTATTGTACCTAAGCATGGTAATGTGTGCAACAATAAAGATGAGCTTTCTAATAAACCTTACAGCACTTTGGCTAGATTGAATATTTTATTTATTCATTGAATGTTTTATGCAATTTTATTTAATGCTTTCAAGTAATTAAGATAAGTTAAGTTAGCTAGGCTAAATAGCAATTAATTAAGCACATAAGTATGATTGTTTCAAGCATGCGCATGATGCTTGGTAATCCTAGCAATGCTTAATGTTTGGTAACCCAGCAGCATTATATGTGTTTAAGATTGATAAGCCACAAGGTACCCCCTACACCCAACCATATGAATCAAAAGTGTTTGTGCATAATCTAATCGAATTCCATTGATGGGACTAGTTGTGGCATCTAGATCATTATGTCTTGATCATAGTTTGTTGTCTTCCCACTTGGACTAGTGGTGCCTTTGTCATGTATGGTTTACTCCAAAGTGAGACATGATAATTAATGTTGTTTCATCCTTATGCTACTCTTAATGATAATAGAGAAATCAATTACTTAATTTAATTAACAATAGAAAGATAAAGGCTAAACTATCCTAAGGGCAATAAGTGTCTATTCCTAGCTTACTGTACACATCTTGAACCCACATATCCACTACTGGAATTACCAAGCGCTATGCTATTGGGTGAACCAAGCAATAATGCTGCTAAGATTACCAAGCGAATACATGTTTATGCTCAAAATTGGTCATGCTTATTCCACTAATTCATTAATATGAATGAAAATGTAAATATTAACTAAGTACATGAAACATAAATTACATGGAAATCAAATTTAATATAAGTCAAAGTGGTGCAATGAATAAGAATCAATCTCAATCTTATTGTCATTCATGAAATGTGTTCAAGTACATTGCCACTCAAATAAGATGTCATACAACTAACTCAAATCTACACTATGGGCACTCACTAACTATTCTCTAAGACTACGGAATAAAACTGCAAGAGTTCAACTACTTTATTGACCAAATAATTATCCTCAAACCATGCATCCAAGTGCTATATTTATAGGCTAACACACATCCCACAATATTAGATATTCGACATCGCATCTTGGCCCCCGATATCAGGTATCCAATATCGAATATCCAATATTGTAGTTGACATAAATTAACTTGTTATTCAAATATATGTGATGACATGCATCAAGACATCTACATTGAGGCATCTACCTCAACATGGCTATGTCAACACAACCAACCAATGCTTTATCATACCCCCATGACTAAGTAAAAACTCATCCTTGAGTTAATAGGATAGGATTGAGCTTTCTTTACAAAAAATTGGGAATGATGGGATTATTGATTGACACTAACTACTAACTGACTCTAAGTACTGCATTACAAATTTTTATTCAAATGAATGCATATAAATGAAAAAGTGACAAAAAAGATTGGGCAGACATTGAAGATTACAAAATTTACAAAGGTCTTCAAAAATCCATTGAAGATGATTCTTCTTGTTCTAACTAAAGATGGCAGACTTCCAACCTTGATTGTTATGTTGATGCTTTTTGGGTTATGCAGAACATTCTTAAAGGATGGACAAAAATTTCTTCTCATCGTTCCATGGACCTAGCAAACATGCGATGTTTGAGCTACTATCTTATATATGCTACAATTTGTCCATGGCATATCCTCCATTGTCCCCCTCTTAGCTTCATTTTCATGCCTAGTTAGAGACCTTCTTTCTTAGGCATTTCTTTTAGCATCACCTATAGTCACCAAAGGATCAACATTAGTTTTGATAATTTTTTCCTAAATAATCAACCCTTTTTGAATCCCTTAATTTGCATTTAAGCACAAGGTGATGACAACATACTACACCCAAGGCTATGAGGTAACTAAAATCATCAAGTTGTTCATCTTATTTTGGTTAATTACTATTAGTTACCACAATGTTTAAAAATAGGATGTTAGAAATTTTTTTTGAAAATTTCAAAAAACATTTGAAAGCACACAAGTTTTCGAATAATTAAAATTAAAGGTCTAATTTAGAAGATTACAAAAAAATATTAATGGATTTGGAAATAGAATAGTAGCAAAAATTAATGAAACAAATGAGAATTAGTTCCAAAATTATGCATAAATTTAGAGAAATCATCATTGATATTCTGGAAGATGTGAAGGTTAGTTCAAAGCCATGATAAACAAAAGTTATGCAAGTGGGTCCTCCCCAAAGTAAGCTCCTACCATAATGCCCTTACATAACCACTTCTATAGATGTCCATGGACACCTTAGAAGTTAAATGTAGATCATGTCTTTATTCCAAACAGCACACAACTGTCGTGATTGGGATGTTGCACTATACTACACAAAACCAAAAGGCTCATAATTGCATGTAGTAATGAGGTCAATAATGGAATGAGAAGGGATTGCAAAGATCAAGATGTAAGGTACTTGACCATGTCCACAATAGTTTCTTGTGAAAAAATGTGATTGAAATGATCAACATACCTATCCATCCATATTTAGACCAAGTCCATACCATGAACAGTGACCTCGTATAGATGTGTTCCATCTTGCCAACCAACATCAATCCACAACCACCTCAAAGAACAATCATCACTTCAAAAATAGAAGAAAAGAGAAGAATGAAGGAAGGGCCTTAGTTAGATGGGTGCTGAAACATGTCTTTCCAACCCCATAATTAGTGCTTGTAGCTCATTATTATGTCTAAGGGATGTGCTTTAATTTCCATTATTGTTGTTTTTTTTCTTTTTCTTTTTTGCATTTTATATTATTATATTTTTTTGAAATGGAAACCATACCATGCAAAGGCAAAGCTTCCTTTTCATTGGTTGATGAAGGAGTGATGATACATCCAAGAGGAGTGATAAACCACATGAAAGAAGTCAAGAAGAGAACCCAACAAATCCCCTTGAGGTCACATCCTTACTATTCCCACTTGGTTATTCCCTCTTTCTTCAAGGTACAATGTTCATTGATTAATTTTACTTTCATGAAAGAAGAACCAAATTGTTTCCATGAGAAGGACCTTTTATTCAAAGAACTAGGGGGGTGGATGAGGTGATCTCACTACTTTACAGAATTACTTAACCAATCATCTTGATAGCATAGCACAAAAACCCAACACATAGCATTGACTTCTGTATCATGACTTGGCAATATTATTAACAAAAACATGAAATACATTCATAAAACATAAAGCAAATGACTTAAGAAAACAAATATAAAAAAAAGAAAAATATTAAGAAATGGAAAACATGTGAAGAATTAGAACATTTTGGAAGAAATAGGAAAATGATAAATAATTATAAAACAAAAAAAGATGGAAAACACTTATTAGTTTTTGAACTAGGATGAAACATCATCCCCACGACTAATCTTATGGTTGCACATTCAGAAGATGGACTAAATACTTCCTTGATTATACACCACTTATTTTTCATCTTTCAGTATTACTAATTTAATTAATCATGTGGTGGCAGATCTAACATTTGTGATAGTCTTGTATGGATCATTTAGAGACGTATCTTCATCTAGACTTGATGGTATTTCCATTTTGGAGGATCTAAATGTGTTTGCTTCTTTTTCTTGATTTTTTGTTTTAATTTCCAAGTCTCTATGTTTAATATCTTTTTTGGTATATAATTAGAGTGTAAGATATCTGTGCCTAAGTCCTATGTTTGGTTTATTTTCTTAAGTCTAAAATTAATAAGCGAATCAATTGCTTCCATGCATCTTTGAAACAATTTTATATTCTCATTTTCAAGCAACTAGGTGTCTTCTAGTTTAGTGGCTACTATGTAGACTGCTTTTTGCTCACACACTTGTTCCTTAGCTTTGTGTGGGTTGTGTTAATATTTTGAATTTTCAGTCCATAACTACACCCTTTACTATTAGTGATGCATGGATTTTCTTGTCTCTCCACATCATTTATGTCTTGTGCTGGAATGATAATGGTTGTTGGCTTTTTTGTATCATTAGGAGACATCATTTCGGCACGGAAGGTTATTGCGTCAGATTGGTCTTATGCTAGTTTTGATGAGTTAGTAGGTCTATGAGTGTTGTCCTTACACATGGGAACCATCCTAAAGAAAGGGTGTTTCCAAGATTGTGGTAGAGATCTACGAGCATTATCATTTTTATGTATGTTTGTAGCACAAGTGGCATTCTTTCATTGATGTTGTGGTGCTAAACCTTCCTACGTTGCTAGCCGTGACATGTGATAGAGGTGAGTATGAGAATATTGAGAATATGATGAAGGGTGAGAGGTGTGAGGTGGTGATCCTTCAAAAGATCTTGCAAGTGGATGATATTCTAGAGAACGGTAGTAAGGATTTGAGGTAAAAGAGGTAGACCAAGTTAGGGAAACAAGTTGTTGAACATAATATCTATATAGGTCTAGCTAGCAGTAAGGGTAGTGCTGGTTTGATGATTGCCTCCTCCACAACTATGGGTTTTCCCACTATGGTTGATAGTAGTTGTGAGGCTGATAAAAATTCTCACTAGGATAGTACGGTTGGTTGTAGGACTATCTATAATTACCTTGTAAGTAAGGTAATTTCCTAGGCATTTTCTTTTGTATGAACTTGGGATTTAATGCAAAAGCCCAATACTCATGTAGATGTAACATGACTAGGCAATAATCCTTTGGATGGTCATATAGGCAAATGTCACATCCAACATCCTCTTCTATGGTTGAGTCTACAACCTCTTCTTTTACAGTTATTTTCCATTTTTATCTATAAGTGTCCCTAGATATTTATTGGTTCTTTTTCCTCCTCTTGTTTTGATCACTTGATTCTTTTTGCATTACTTTCTTCTCTACAATTTTTACATAAGTTGTAACTTTGTTAATGAAGCATCAAAGTGTTATGTTGATAGGCCCCTGTGACGTGGTCTCATTGATGGGCCTCCATCGATGTGGCCCCATCTAGGTGGTGTTGCCCTATCAATGGGGCTACGTCGATGTAATGTTTGCTGCATCTATGGGGCCCCATCAACATAGCTCTATAATAAAGTTTATAAATATGCACTCACAAATCATGTTTATGGGATGTAATGTCATAGTTGTAGCAGAGTTCTTGAAGTTTTGTCATTTGAGAGTTAGAATATTTCTATGAGTGCTCACAAAAAGAGTTAGAAAGTGTATGGATCTTTGTTTAAGCACTGATATACATGAGCACACCAATGTGAATGGTAATAAAAATGAGCCTTTTCATCAAACCTTGTAGCACTTGGAATAGATTAATGATTTACTTCTGCATTTACTATTTTCATTAATTATGCAATTAATTAAGCTAGATTAGACCTTGATTGATTAAGTAATTAAGCTAAAAATAGATTAAACACATAAGTACAACTGCTTCAAGTATAACATACAACACTTGGTAATCCTAGTAGTGCTTAATGCTTGGTAGCCCAGCAATGTTGTATGCATTCAAGATGTGTATAGAAAGTGGGACCAAATACTTATGTTAAAACTAGTTAGAAATTAATTAATTGGTTAAATTAAAGTAGCTATTAAATTACTTCATTTCTTTATTCTAAGCACTAGGAACATAAAACATAAAATAATAAAAATCATATGCCTTGATTACACTTAACCATATCTTTGTACATCATAAGTATAATTGGGAAGATAACAAATGATCGGCAAAGTTCACTTCCTAGAGGCCAATTTACTAGAAGAGCTAGAGTCCATGGAATTTGACCAGATCATGTGTGAACACTTAGTGATTCGTATGGTTGAGCATAGGGGTACTCGATTTCTCATCATTAGCACCATTGCTAGGGACTCTTTTTGTTTGAAATGTGCACTATCTAGGTTTAGTAAACATCATTAACATCATTGGATGAACCCTAAAGTCAAAATCATTCTTACAATAAATATAAACATATAAGCACACTAACATCTTATTTTTATTACAAAATGTCTTCTTCTCATAGGCATGATGATACTAAACCACCAATCCCTCAAGAATGTAAGGTGGTGTATACTCATCTAGATGAGTATGTGCCTAAATTCACCTTCATCCTGCATCAAGATGAACAACTACGATAGCAAGATATGGAAGGCAACATTGTAATGTTTTCCAATCAATATGTGCTTAGGAGGCTACTTCAAACTCTTAGGAGGTTGGGCATCTAATATCTTCAAGCAGAGTATGTTGTGCATCATTATGACTACTAGGACTACCATCCCACTAAAACACAACTAAGGAAAGATCAACACTAGGAGAAGCATCATGAGTTTATCAAGGGAAAACAGTTCACCAATCCCTGGTTCTTGCTTAACCAAAACAACAATGAGGATCCTCCCTCTTGGGGTTCTCAACATGAAGATTCTCCATCCCTCATTATTAGTGATGGAAGTGTAGCCATGAATCTATAGTCCACTATCAACAATCTAGGATTAGGTATAAATGGAAGTCAAGGAAGGGGCTCGAACAAGTGTTAAGATGATAAGAAAACTAACGAACATGGCTGTGACAACCAAAGGGGCAGATACGATGGTGGTGGAAGTCCTCCTCCCTCTTCACCCTCTTCATCTACATATTTTTCTTCCTCTTCTAGTTTTGACAAATGTTGTAGAAAGAACAATCGTGACGAAGGCGAACAACGGGACAACAATGATGATCATTGGGCCCACCATGAATGAAGAAGTAGCAAAGAACATCATTGATGTCATTGAAATAATGATGATGATGAGCCTTTGTTGGTAACTCAAAGTATGCTAAATATTGCATAGGTTGTAAAAATTTCAACCAAACATGTGAAGGATAGTTAAATCAGATGACTTGATATGAACAATATTGTCAGATTTGAGGAGGATATAACTTTGATCCACAAACACATCTTCAATATTTTCACAATGCCTGTGTCTTACAAATATTGAAAATGATTGGCAAAAGTTAAAGCTATTTCCCAAGACACTCATTAAGGAAGTAGAAAGTTGGTACCAATCCTTGGAGCTGGAATCCATTTGCATGTGGAGTGCAATGATAGAGTTATTTAATGATAAGTATCAGACATACTATAGAGTGTCTAACCTGAGAAGGTAGATCTAAGAATGAAAGTAAGGAAACCATGAACAATTGGATGACACCATACTATTCTCTCATACATCGATGCCCTAGCCATGGTTATTCTCAACAGGAACAACTTCGCCATATCATAGATGGACTTAGATCAAAAATGAGAAGAACTCTTGGGATCTATGCCCAGAGAGACTATCAAAACTCGAAGCCCATTAGATCCAAAGGCTAATTAAGCAAGTAGAAAAAAAAAGGGGAGTTAAGAAAATGTGAAAGTACAAAGGAATACAACAAGAATCGTTCCATTAGAAATAGGGAAGTCTAATTTTGTGATAGTGAGAAGGAATCACCACTTGATGAGGTGGTAAACACAAACACCTTGTTGATTCAAAAATCTATGTCCAAAATTTCAGCCAAGATAGATAAAATGTGGGATTTTTTGGATGAAAAATTCCAGAATACTCTAAACATAACTAAAGAATCACGAGAGTAAAGTAGTGATTGTACCTGCAAGAGGTAGAAAGAAGCTAAACGTGTCTACCAAAGGGGTAAGTGCAAGATCACTATAGTAGATGAAGTTGCAGAAACTGAATCAGATGATGATGGTGGGTGTGACATTTGTTAATATGAACATGCTAAGAAATGTTTCCCCATCATGTAATCCTAAGGGGTGTATGTTTTGAATCCACAACTAGCAAAAAGGTAAACGTCCAAAAGATTACCTTATCTTCAAAACAATCCCAAGTAGTTCCATTAGCAACAACAATATTATCCAATTGGAACTCTATCACAACCATACAAGTAGTATCAATAGTGGCACCAACCACAGTCATGTGGGTTACCACCACTAAGGTTACAATAACCTTACAGGTACCCAAATCCATATGGGTATTACATTTAGCAACCCTTGTCTCCACGTGACTCTTACAATCATATTTCTCATTCCAAACATTACTACTACCCTCCTAAATACTATAGAGGTCATTCTTCACATTCTAAGAGGGATGCCACATTCTATCCTTATCCTCCTCCTATTCCTACACCTGTTCCTTCACCCTCAACGTAGCTACTGCTTGCTCCATCCATGCAAGAAGAACTTCCATCCCAACCATAGCAACGCAATGCTACCAAGGCCATCAATCTACAACTGGTTCATCAATTGAGAGGTACAGAACCTCATATTCATAAAAGATCATTCTTCCAAACCAACAACCCTACTAAGCCCTCACAAACTTAGCTAGTTGGTCATCCTACTCCCACCTTATCCTCTACAAACCATTCTATAAAGTCCTCTTCAAACCAAATGCTAACCAAAATCCATACTATTATGCTCACTCAGGTTGTATCTAATTAAATCTAGGCTGGCAACCTTCCTTGAAAATTAGCTGACCTTGGGAGTCCCCTTATCTATTTACAAATTGCTAGGAATGAACCATGTAAAGCTCTTCTTGATTCAAGTTCTAGTGTGAATTAGGAAGAGTTGGAGATCATTGAGAATTTCAAAAAAGAGCCCCTAGAGTTGAAAACTCTACCTATTGGTCTAGAATATGCATTCTTAAAAAATGGCAAGTTAGTTATACTTAATGCCAAACTTGCTCCAAAGAAAAAAGAAAAATTGTTGAAAGTGGTTAACATATGGTCAATAGCCTTTGCTTGGTCATATCTT
This sequence comes from Gnetum montanum, assembly GCA_015680685.1. NCBI lineage: Eukaryota > Viridiplantae > Streptophyta > Gnetopsida > Gnetales > Gnetaceae > Gnetum > Gnetum montanum. The sequence goes on from MNCI01014407.1 coordinate 574,679, forward strand.
GAACTCACTGGAATTGATCCATGGAGATTCCTGCATAACATTTACACTGATTCATCCATGAAGCCAAGGAGACAACCACAATGGTGGTTGAAACCAAAATTGAAGCAAATTGTCAAACAGGAGATTCAGCAACTCCTTAAGGTAAGGTTCATCTACCCCATTGTGGATAGTGAGTGTGTCAATCCACTTATGATAGTGCCAAAGAGAGATGGAAAATGGTGGGTTTGTATCAACTTTGGGCTATTAAACATGGCAACATTTAAAGATCATTTTATGTTGCCATTCATTGATTAGGTGTTGGACACCATATTTGGGCATTGCTATTATAGTTTTCTAAATGATTATAGTGGCTATAACCAAATCCAAATCATGCTAGAGGATTAGGCCAAAACAACATTCATAAGTTCCTAGGGGACCTTTGCATATCATAAGATACCCTTTGGTTTGTGCAATGCTCCTACCAATTTCCAATGTCTGGCCTTAAGCATCTTTTAGTAGCAAATAAGTACTAGAGTAGAAGTCTTTATGGATGACTTCTCCACTTATGGCATTAGATTTGAGCAAGCCTTAGACTGCCTTGAGTAAGTACTAAAAAGATGTATGGAAACAAAGTTATGGCTCAATTGGCAAAAGAATGGTCCAAGAAGGCATTGTATTGGGGCATTGTATTTCACAAGAGGGATCAAGGTGGACCTCAAAAAGATAAGGGTCATCCAAGAAATTACTCACCAACCAAAAACTATCAAAGATGTTTGGTCATTCCTTGGACACACTAGCTACTACCAGTGAATCATAGAGAATTTCTATAAGATCATGAAATTGTTGGTCAAGCTAACAAAGAAAGATGTTTCCTTCATCTAGACCAAGCAATGCAAAAATGCATTCCAAAGCCTTAAGAAAAACCTCATAGAGACTCCAATTCTATGAGCATTGACTAGTCTAGATCATTCTATATTATGAAAAATGCATCTAACTATGCCTTGGGAGTTGTGCTTACATAGTTAGATGATAAGAAACATCCATGTTACATCTACTACATAAGTTGAAGCATTGTGATAGCACAACTAAATTTCATCACAACAAAAAAAGAACTGCTTGTAGTGGTGTATGCTCTAGAAACGTTCAGGCACTATGTTCTTAGATATAAAGTATTTATGCACACTTATCACAATGCCATCCACTTCCTCATGAACAAGCCAATAGTGAGCCCTCCGTGTCATATGGTGATTAGTGATCTTATAGGAATTCAATATTACAATGGTAGATTGAAAGGGAACTAAAAATGTGGTCACCAATCCCTAGTCTTGGTTACAATGGGATAACAAAGAGGAGGAGAACTCGCTCTCTAACCAATTTCCTAATGAATTCCTCTTTACTAGTGCAATAAATGAACAAATGCTTGTAGAACCAAAATGGTATGATGGCATCCTCACTTATCTTCTCACTCAAGATATGCTACAAGGTCTAGACTACAAGAAGAAACAACAATTTCTTCATAGACCTAAGCACTTCATGGAAATCGACAGACACCTTTACAAGGTGTGTGCCGATTGCCTAGTTCGTTGGTGTGTACCTAATGCAAATTAATTGCATGTTCTTCAACATGCTCACGAAGGCCCTTGTGGAAGCCACTATGATGGGAAACGCATAGCCATAAGAATCCTAATGGCAAGATACTATTGGTCCACAATCTTTAAGGATGCCCACTAGTTTGTCCAATCCTATGAGTGCTGTCAATGAGATGGTTGGATGATCGCACAAATGGAGGATCCTCAACAGTGGATTCAACCACTGGAACCATTTGACATACGATGCATAGATTTCATGGGTCCCATCACAACCATGTATAACAAGAAGGCATATATAATTATTTCCATTGACTACTGTACTAAATGAATAGAAGCAACAACCATCACCAACTATACATCATCCACTACTGCTCGATTTGTACAACAAAATGGTATGAACAAGTTTGGGATGCCACGTGCATTGATTTTTGACAATGGAACCCATTTATAGGTGCTACTTTTTGAAAACTTATGCAACACTTAGGGGTCAAACATAAATTAACGACACCCTATCATCCCCAAGCCAATGGTGAAGTAAAGGAAACTGACAAGAAGCTCACAAAGATTCTAATAAGAACTATTAACAAATATAGAAAAGATTCGAGCACAAACCTCAATAATGTCATTTGGGTCTACCACTCAACATGGAAACTCCCTATTGGATACTCTCCCTATGAACTAGTGTATGGAAAACTTCCAACACTTCCAATTTAATCTAAGCTTCATACACTCTCAACAACCTATGATCTTGATCTTCACCTAAATTTAGCACAGAAAGAAAGACTGATCAACCTAAATGTGCTAGATGAAAATCAATTGATAACCCTATTCTAGAATGAAGTGCACAAGGCATTCAACAAACAACAACATGATCTTAGAATAAGGAAAGTAAAATTCCAACCTAGAGATAAGGTCATCTACTAGAACCCCACACACGTACCTCAACAAACCAAATTCCAAACATTGTGGGAGGGGCCTTATATAATTGATGAAACCTTTTCTTTTGGGGCTATGACCATATACAAACCTAAAAGCCCAAATAGAAAGCAGTTGGTCAACATCCAATATTTAAAGTCTTTCTATGAGCCCAGACATGCTAGTGTAACAAGTGCCTCAATGGATGGACAACCATGCTCAATTTTTTAGATTTTCTCCTTCCAACTTAGTCATGGGGAAGATGACCATCCATGCTAATTATATACATGGTTCCTTAGTTTTCATATTTTTTGTATTACACATTTTTGTTTTTGCAAATTGTTTATTTTACACCTTTTGATTTTTTAAATTTTTTCTCTTTTACACCATTTTTTATTTTACACCATCATTAATACATTTAAATTTTTCTTTAATATTTTACACTTTTTTATATATTTTACTTTATTTTTAGTATGTTTTTTAATTTTTGTTAATAAACGTGCCTTGTGCCATTAGGACATAGTGGTGTTGTAGCTATTGTTAATGGTAGTTTGTGCTTAATGTTTTGTTTGCTAATGTCTAGTTTCTATTTTTAAATTTTTGTATCAATGGCTAAGACATGATTTCTTTCTCATGGAATAAGTAGTGAGTCCATAACATCCATCCATCCATAAACTTTATGGTTTTCCTTGTTTTGGAAGTATGGGGTCCCTTTCCTTAAATAATCTTTTAATAAATTTATGACCTTGGTAGTTTCTAGAATTGAGAAGGATTCAAAGGTTTGCACAGGATGTAACTTCAAGGGAACTCAATACTCTTTATACTCTTCTACTTGCTTGGGTGCATGAGTGTTTTCATAAACTTCTTACCATTCCATGTCTACCAATAACAGGAAGTTGAATAAGTCTTTGCATGGTATGGTTCCCATCCAAAAAGAAAAAAACAAAGAAAAAAAAATTATGGAAATTCAAAGCATATCTCATAGACAAATAAACAGGCCATAAGCACTAGTTACAAAGCTAGAAAGATATGTCACCCATGCTTAAAGATCTCCTCTAACTAAGGCCCTCTCTGACTTCCTGCTTCTCTTTTCTTCTTATCTAGGAATAGTGGTTGTTCTATAGGAGCACTCTTGTGTCTCGAGGGGATGGATCAATCTTGGAGTGGTAATGCGAAGTCACTAAAAAAAGTTGGTTTTGGTCTAGACTAAGGATGGATCTTCTCAGATTATTTAAATGCAAATCTTATGACCTCAATTCAAAATCCCATTCCACCTTCTCCATCATCCATCCATGTTGCCCTTAACTCACCTCACTACGAGTCTCCATGTTTTTCATTTGGTGTATTTGTTTGACATACTTAAATTCTTTGGTAAAATCTTTTAGATTTTGGTCCTTAACTTCCATTAACCATCAATCACCAATGGGGCCCACAGACTCCTTAGCTTGAGGTTATGCAAGGACAAACAAGGCATGTGCTTGTTATGGGGAGGACCCACTTGCATATCTCTTGGTTGGGTTCGTTAAGAATCTTATCCTTAGGCATTCTTGCAACCAAAATCTTTCGTACATCCATCTTCTACATCCAACCACATGCTCCTTTATATATTTTCTTTAATTTACATATGCTCCATAAAATTTTTGAATTTTTGAGCTTTCAAAGATCAACTTGAATGATTTCCTCATATTCTTGGCTTTTTTGAGATAACATGGACCCCAAATTCATTCAAAAATTCTTTGTATTTTTTGAAATATTCACATTTGAAAATTTTGTTTACAGACCCCATAAACAAGGCCCCGTCGATGAAGCACATGCGTATACAAGGCCTCATATATGCGGCCCCATCAACGTAGTACAAAAATAGTATAAATATCTGCAACCCTCCTTAGAAAATTTCATATTTGCTCACAAATGCTAAGGGAGTTTTTCAAACTTTCAAAGCCTAGAACCTTCTAGAGTCAATAGCTTCCTATCCTTTATCCAAAGCACTTCATTCTTCAACGCTATAGCTCTTGGAGGTAGGCTCTTAGTCGTGGGGGGCCACAAATGTGCCATTTTTTATAGAAAATTTTTTGTCATTTTTATAACTCCCACAAAGGTTCAACTAAGAAATCAACATTTAAATACTAAATTACAGAAGTTAAACCCTTCCAATGAGCTCCAGTGACACTTATAATACAAAACTAATCAATAAACTAAGAATAAAAAAATCAATCTACCATGGTCCAATCATAGCCAAGTATAACTAACTAACGAGATAAGGTATTCAAATATTCGAAGTTACACATTATACCCACTAATCCAAGAATGTGTTGTGATTGCAGATGGCACTAAAAAGGAAACACACATAGGAAGGAGGATTGTCTCAAGCAAGGAAGAAATGGCCAAGAACGGGAAGGGGCCAAGAATAAGCCTAGGGAGAACCAACTACAACCCATGCCATGGGTCCTCTTAGGGAAGAAGCCGAAGTGGAATCTATATGTCAGATTCCAAAACTAGTAGCAACAACAAAACATTTCCACTGAGATGAGGCACAAGTTCAGCAAGCAAACTTTGAGGTAATCTTGACGGAAGTATGCTTGAATCAAATCAAGGAAGGTTTAGAAAATAGTGCTCCAGGAGTTAGACTTTGACTCTTTCTTGGAGCAAGCACCTGAAGAGGTATAGGACCATTTGAAGACCTCTCCCATGTGCCCAATTATCACTTCTAGTAGGAAGTGGTACATGGGAGAGAGATTATTGTTTAGGAATAATAAGTAGGCCAATTCAATAGTCAGAATCAAGGACATTTCAATGTCTGACTTGTTGCAGGCCATTGCTGAAGCACTTGGGTTGCCAGAAACTAGGACAAATCTTACCAAGATTCTAATGTAAGTATACCGTAGCATCAAAAAGGAATGGGTGCAGTGGTGCTATGGTGTGGACTATAAGGAGTATGGTGCCCTCACACCAATAAAAAGAATTCATTAGAAGATTGAGGCCTTTCACCTAAACCCCACAGTGAGGCTCAGCAAGATCACTACTTTTTCTGCCAATGTGTGCACTACTCTAAGTGGGAGATTCCTTGCTAACCTTCCATAGCTGATCTATCAAGGAATAGAGAAGAAATTTAAGGAGAATGAACATGGAAAAAAGGCACTCCCCTTTCCATGCCTCATCAGAAAACTCTATTAAAGGGGAGGGATAGTCTGCTATACAAATGATGTTGGCTACACTTCAACAACTAATTGGACAGAGGTGACGAAGAACAAGACACTTACAACAACCATTCAAGAACTTGTCACTCAAACAATTGTGTCGAACGTCACTGCAAATCCCAACAATTACGTGAGTATCAAGAAAGGCTCTTGAGGGAGCAAGGGCAACAAGCAAACACAAGTGGTAAACACCTATCTATGTACTAATCAACGATGAGTCACCTAAATGAGGTGGCCCAAATAGTTAGCTTGATGGAAGGAGGTGGATCTATTTTCTCAACCCAACTAATGCAATTGTTCCTGAGGTTGAATCTTAACGCCAAAGAAGTAATGTATCTCTTTTAGAATAGCAACCACTCACAGAGATTTCTGAGAATGCTGCGACCTTCTCATTGCGCTTGAAAGAAGGCAAAGGGACAATAGTACTGGTGATGCAACACGAAGGGTAAAAAATAGTAATAAAGGTGGTTGCTAGTAGAATCGCCAAGACACTCAATGCACCTATAGTGTCTATACTAGACATTATCACACTTAAAGATGTGTAGATGTCCATAGAGACCATAAGTAGCAGATTAAGCACAGCTCAGAATGAACAATTACTAAATCGATTGATAGGAACTAAGCAACCCCTTCCAAATGTCTTTGATCTTTTGGATAGTATTACTGCAACCATATCGGAGTTGCTAGAGGCAAGGGGCAAAAACATTATTTTAGAAAAGCAACTCAAAATAGCTAAGGAGCTGAAAGAACGCTTGGCTGGTCAAGTTGTTGAATTAAGAGTCTTAATTGCCAACCTTGCATTTCTCCAACTAGCACTGACATGAGATGAAGCTCTCAAACAACTTCACACTAGGTTGAAAGGGGTTGAGGGTGCAATGGAGACGACGGTATTCTACCAATCCTTGGCAGAAGCCACCTAACACAAAATTCAGAAGGCCTTGAATCTAACTCACCAAGAAAATGTGCAACTGATTGCAGAAAACCATCGCTACAAAATTCAGAAGGCCTTGGATCCTCACTCCACAAAATGCCGAGTGCAATTGATGGTTCTTTTCAGACCAAACTAATTTTGTCTCATACTAAATGTCACTGTTTCTTGCCTGAATGAAAATCTACAGTGTCTAATACCAATTGTGACTATTTGCCTTGCCTGAAAATCTATAATGTCACGTATCGTCTGTGTGTTTGATACTTCTGTGCAGATGCGGTTTAATGGGTTCTGTGTAGCATCTCCAGCTGGCCTTGCATTCATACCATGGCCGTGACTGGAGATTCAGTGCAGCAACTTTCAATAAACATTGGCCGCAGAAACCCGCATCAAGATAAAAAAAACTAAAACCATGATTTCTTGGATAATATATAATCTGCTGCTTCCATGTTTCTGTGCAGAAAGGACTTTTCATACTGTTATCATTATTTTTAATTTTAGATTTAAGTGGCCTGAAACTCCACAGCTTTTCGTTTTTTATGAAAAAATTCCTGCAACAGAACTTGATTATGGCATGACATGACCTACCAAAATTGCAAAATCACCATCATTAGCCTTAAGTTCTTAACTATAGATTGGCTGTATGAGTTGATTTTACACAATTCACTTCTCTTAACGCTAAATAAGCATTAATGTCCAAATGTTCCATGTCTTTCTTAACGTAACCAGAATTGCAAATCTTTCCATAATTTTTTTTAAAACGAACCCACTTCCCAATGGCAACGATATCTATCACAGTGACGTCAAAATTATGCTCGTCTGTTCCATGATAGCAAATGGAATTGTGTCTGCCATTTATTTGATTGAATCATTGAAAATGGCAACATTGTCCTACTTACTGGAATGAAAACATTAGACTTCAATGAACAGATTTATATAGCCTTGTCTGCTACTTCAGGGCAAAGCCTCATCAGAAATATTCCAACCATATCTATGCAGATTTAACTTGAGCATGGGCCTGCCTTAAATACGTATCCAGATAACGGGCAGGGGCTTACCGCAAGATTGGAGATTTTTTCTTGGAATAAGGAATAACATAGCCGACCTTCTATTAATTGCATTCAAACTATTCAACTTCGACGAATGCAACAAACGGGTGATCTTGTCTTTATCTCAGAATTCTGAATGTCCTTGTTCACTTTACCGATTGACATATGATAGAATTTGGAAGGATATAAAACGCAAAATATCTTGCCACTCGTATAGGAATCTCATTTCCCACTTTCGTGTGTGGTTATGCTTTTCACGGATTCTTTGTACCTGCTATTGCATCCTATGCAGTTTGCCCTCAATTGATGGTATAAGCTATTAAATTAATTCCGTCGGAAGAGCAAGGAGCTGAATCAAATAACACACAACCTGTTTTCTACTGATGGACTTAAATTAATGCCCAATTATGATTTTAAAGGTTTTTGAATTTTGATATAAATTATCATGGTTGCGAAATTTTCAAGTTATTAATTTATTCAATAAATTTATGATTAACTTAAACACCCTTTAAGTGAAAGAAAATTATTATAGATCTTCTTGTTTTTTCTGGTATTACTGTTCGATTAGCTTCTGATCAAATGTGGGCAGTGTTCCATGCAATGATTTATGTATCTGAGCAGGGCTGGTTTGTGTATGCGATAGAAAATGCCCTAATTCATCATCAAAGAAGAGGGTGTTTCTTTTCCGCGGTCCTAAGTAATCTCAAAATATTACGGTTATCCTCAATAATTACAAAATGTTAGTGTTAATGAAATGATGGTAATTAACTTGTTTTTGAGGTTGTAAAGCTTAGGTTCTAGCATATCAGTCCTTTTAAAAGATCCTATGTTTGCCTTGTTCATTCATGGCCCTTTATTGAACCTTCAATGTCATGGTCATCATTATGTTACCTTTATCTTGAAAAAATTATCATTGAACCTTTAATGTGTTGGGTCACCAAACTAGCATTGAGCTTTTAAGGTTGTTGTTGTCATCATTATCATATCTTTGTTTTAACAAAACTACTATCCTTCAATGTGATGGGTCATGAAATTAGCATTCAACCTTGAATGTGATGGGCTAAAAACACTTTTTCTTACCTCACATGAAGATCTGGCAAGAATATACAAAACTATCATTAACCTTCAAAATAATGGGTAAAAACCAAGCTTTTTTCTTGCTTTCCAAACACAGAAAGAAAGTGAGAATCAATTTAACTATAGATGCATTTTAAGACATCTTAATCATCGAAAGATGAAGCTTGTGAGCCCAAATTTGCATGTTTCTTGACAAATTAGTTGCTAGGAGTAGCTTTGATTGCAGCACCAATGCCTTACTCTTTTAAAAGAAATTTTTAACTAGAAAAGAAAATGCTTAACCATCATTTTAGAGTTTAGTTATCTTCTTAGTATCATTACATTGAGTGAATTATTTCCTAGAATCTCAAGTTACATGAATTATGAAATCATTGCAAATAAGAATAATGCTTATCTTCTTAGTATCATTACATTGAGTGAATTATTTCCTAGAATCTCAAGTTACATGAATTATGAAATCATTGCAAATAAGAATAATGCTCATATGATTCGGTTTGACATATGGGGCCAAAAATTGACTTTATTTCTTTGTGTAGGAGACATAGTAAACATGTTAATTTTTGTTAAATGGTTGATTTCAATGATTTTCATTTCATTTCCTCACAAAACTTGCAATCTTCTTAATGATATTTTGGAACTCATAGTATGCACACATTTCTATTAAATGTATCTATTGTTCAATACATCATGGACTTAAGTTTCAATAAACATGTTAATAAGAATCCCATCTTATCCTCCATTAATGAATTATAAATTTTTGCTACAATTCCACAATCTTCCAACATCCTTCCCCTCCTTTTAACCTTGATGTGATATATGAAACATGCAATACTGGAGCTGGACAGTGTATTTCTAATTATTGCCTTACCTTCTATGACAACCTATTTATCCTTTTTCAAAAAAGGTAAGAGAACATAATCATTGTTTTACCCTCTGAAAATCAGCAGTGAAATCCTCGTTATGGCCTTACCCTCTAAAACAGCCTAGAAGTCCTGTTCTATTAATTATACCTTGCCTTTCTAAAAAACAATGAAAAAACAAGGTCTAAAATTTGTATCCTTGTTCTACCAGTGAGCAACATTGACAAAAAATAACTGCTTTCTTTCCCCTGTTTTTTTCTGCCAAGCCTTGTGCATGCAGCAACCAACATTGGAAAAGAAACAGGGAAAGAACATTGCATGAAATTTGCATTTTCTTCTTTTCTACCCGTAAAAGACATTGACAAGAAATAACTGCTTTCTTTCCCTGTTTTTTTCTGACCGGGTTTCTGCACACAGCAACTAACATTGATAAGAAGTAAGCAACTAACATTGATAAGAAGTAACTGTTTTTGATGGACTTCCAACCAAACAGTCCATTTTGGTAGGCACTGAATGCCACTGATTTGGCTGGGAATAGCCCACCTACCAATATGTCGTGTCTATGTCTTTGTCTATAATACACAGGCTATCAGGATCATGCAAGACACAATTATCTGATTTTTATGGATAACAATCATGTTTTTACGGCCAATGTTTTACCAGACAACATGCCAAAACTGAAAAGCACATCCGTTACCAAATTTTTTAAAAAATAAAAATTCACTGCATTCCTCTATCCCTCAAATTTGCTGTCTCTGTCTATGGTACACTCTGATCAAACTTCAAGATCAGTGAAATATTAAAATTCTTTACACATTTCTGTCTCCCATCACGTAATAAGCATTCTTACGAATACCTAAAATTGCTGCGGTGCAGCCGTAGAAAATGTAAGATTCACCTATCTAATTTCTCTCTGGCCAAAATACCATTTAATATCCCTCGGACTTGATTTTTTCTAAGAGCAGCTTTATTCAGTATAATACAGAATATAGATGTCTCAATATCATTGTACGAAGACAAGTGAATTTATTGTATGAAATCGTTCAAGAACAATTTCACCCCAACAAATCCAGTTTCCATAGATCACAATCATGGGGAACTGGGAATGGTTTTCTAATGGTTTAACAAAAACACGACCATTTGTCTTCCCATGGAAACAACTTTCATAATTTTTTAAGGGTTTTAAGGGCCGGGCACATTTGCACTTTCTTTTCTTAACAAATGCTTGCATTTTCTGTTAGAATTGATATCTTTGCTTGCACTAACTTGTGCATAGCAAAGGGTGTAAGTACATTCTAAAGCTGTGACATCCATAATATACTATAACAGGATTATTGTCTAAAGGCTCAATGCTCATTCTCTTAAAAGGATCTTGGAATGGTTAGTAACTAATCAAAAGTTTAACTTTTTGAGACTTGATAAACAAATACTTTACCATCATTACATAATATATTACAGGTGAAACTAGGCTCTTTGTTTGTACCAACTTGTCCTAGAATAGATATTTTGTCTTTATTTACACCAAATTGCAGTAGTTAGCCATAAATCACTGTAACTAAAACTGAAATTTAATTAGATCCTTGAACATGTAAAAGATTTTCTTGGATATATTAATTTGTACAAAATACATTAATATTAAATGCTGTAAATATTTATGTAATTTGAATACTCCTATATAGTAACTTAGAAACAACATTTGTAGTTTAAGTAACTCATGTTTTTAAATAAATTTATTCTATAGCATTCTAGTAATACATGCTTCTTTTCTTTTACAACTTGTATTAGCCAAAATCAACACATAAGTGCACCTTTATATTTCAATTTTAGGGTGACACAAGCCCATTTTTAGTTTAATATCAATACATACAAATACTATTTTATTGTGTATGCTAACTCTTTTTTTATTTTTTGTTTTTTTAAATAAAATTAAAGGCATTGGTTTTGTATGTTGTTTTGTCATCCCTTCACAAAATCTACTTTAATAATTTTTGAAGCATGTTTCAAATTAATTATTACATTTGGATATTTAATACCTAATTTTTGTATTCATAGTTTTTATTCATGATATAATTTTATTGTTTAAGCTTTTTAGATAATCTTTCTTAAAATTTTATTATTATGTTTATTATTTAGATAAAATGTTAAAACTTAGATACATTGTTTTAGTTTCTAACAATATAGTGACTTCAAATAAAAATATGGTATATGTAGCTTGATTTTTAACATTAAAATCATCAAAGAAAAATTAGTTTTGAAGTTTTTCTATTATCTTCCAAGATTTCTAGTCAATAGTTAAGCCCCAAACTATACATCAATAGCACACCATAACTCACACCATTATTTAAAGCAAATCTTTTCAAATTTCTCTATGTCCAAATTTTGTTATTTATATATTTGTTCCTCATTGTGTATAAAGTCTTCAACCTTTTACAACTCATTGCAATACACAATATTTGCATTTATAATAATATTGAGAGTATTCTAATCTCAAATAGCTACATGTATCTGCCAAGTCTTTCTCTACCTACAATCAATCTTCAATTAGATGATGAAATTGATAAAGATATAAGAAATAGAACTAAGACAGGATAGTTGAAATGGAGACAAGCTAGTGGTGTTTTATCTAATATAAGAAGACCAATAAAATTGAAGGGGAAATTTTATAGGACAATAATCAAGTCTACTACTTTATATGGTGCTAAATGTTGGGCAATAGAAAAGAGGTATAAACAACAAATTAATATGCTAGAAATGCAAAGGCTTTGATAGATATTTAATGTTACCAAAAAATAAATAAATAAATAACATAATATAGACATTAGATGAAGACTTGGAGTGGCTTCTATCTCAAATAAGCTACAAGAATAGTAGATTAGGTGGCTTGAACACATGCAAAGAAGATCAGATAATGAGCATAGAAAAAAGGTTGTTACATCACTATTGTTAAAAGTCATTGAAAAGAACACCAAAGAAGACATAGGAAAAAAATAATCAAAGATGATTTGAAGAAATTACAAACAAACAAAGATCTAACTTTTCATAAAGGAAAATGATGAAAAAGAACTTATGTAGTTGACCCCATTTTGTTGGGACAAGGTTAGGATAATGATGATAATTCATAGTTTTAAATTATTTATTATTTGGTAAAAAAAATTTAGTGTTCTCACTAATTCCACAACTTAATACTAGATTCTATCAACATTCACCTTTACATTTACATATTCACAATTCTTGGCTTCTTATTGTTTTCTAAATTAGAGGTTGTATCCATGATTTTTCAACTTTGATAGCATAGTAGTTTCTCTTTCCCGCTTAAATCTTTTATATTTTTTAACTAATTCTTTTGAATTACTTTTTATTTATTTTGTTTTAATGTGTTTTAGTAGTAGTGTTACTTTTCCTCAAAGCACTATCCCCCTATGCTCACTAAACTAACAACCCATGTATGCTTTACTTTCCCTTACCTTCTAGTAGTACTACTTTTACCCTACAACTAGCTATTTTTATTTTAGTTATTGTATTTCTTAATTTTATTTTTTGTAGTTATCTTTCTTTCTTTCTTTCCCTTTTCTTTTTTCCTATACTAGAATAAAAATGGCTAGTTTTGGCTGAGGCCAACACTTGTAGCACAAAAATGGCTAGTTTTGGCTGAGGCCAACACTTGTAGCACAATGTTGGGTAGCACGGGGAGGAAGTTTGTCGCCACTGTCTCGTCAAATCCCACCAAATGTTTAAAAAGGGGATGGAAAGGCCGAAACCATGCAATATCATGATAACGTTTGTTGGGTTGTGCAGTAGCGGGTCCTGAATAACTCTGTTACCTGTATGCAACGTCCAACATCAACTTACTAGACTTCTGGTTCCAGAACCCTCGTGCACCCTGCAGCAAGCTCTAGAGTTCGCATGCCGACTGGACAGGCTTCGTCGCTGTGGCCACGGACCCGGCCGAGATCCAGCACCTTGGAGGCGGGGACTCGTCACAAAATTGGAATGGATCATAGATCTCATGGACTGCCTGTGCCCTGCACAAATCAATCCTCTGCATGCATCCTCACCAGGAGAACGACTGCCGCTACTGCATTCTGAGCACCCACAAGCACATTGATTCGGAGATCAAGCGACTAGTTCAGCCAATACCCGAGCAAGCAGCTCTCCCTCGTTGTGACAGACCACAGCCTAGGCAGCGCCCTGGCCATGATCACTGCCTACGATATCCCGGAAATGGGATTGAACCTGCGATCAGACGAAGCCAACGAGCAGGTCCCCATTACTGTGTTCTCCTTCTTCGGATCACCACTGGGGAATTGGGCATTCGGGAATCGGTGCAACGAACTGGGTCTGCGGTTTCTACGCATCGTGACCGTCCACGATGGGTCCCGAAGGTCCCTGAGGTTCTGTTCAACGAGGAAACGACGCAGGGCCGGCTGGCAGCTCTGGTTCAGAAGCTGCCATGGCATTACTGTCATGTCGGGAGGGAACTGAGTCTGGATCCGGAATGGTTCCCGTTTCTGAAAGTCACGACGGATCCGGCCGCGCTTCATAATGTGGAAGGGCTGCTGCATTTGGTGGATGGGTATGACGGCCACGGAAGAAGGTTTTATCTCAACACGGGACTTGATCCTGCGTTGCTGAACAAGAGGAGCTGCCATTTGTTGTTGCAGGAGTACGAGGTGAGGGCCCATGGATTCAGCCCTGCCGGGTTTACCACGAACATGACGTTGGCTGCCACGTGGCAGCAGCATCACTGGGAGCTTCGGCGCCAGCGGCGCTCTCGGGCTGCCATGTCAGCGGGCTGAGCTGGCGTTCACGTAAACGTGGCAGATCGTGTGTATGTAAATATATATATAAATATTTTGTTGATATTGATGCTGAAAATACCGTACAATGAAGGTTTTATATGTTTTCTGGGACCAAGTACTTGGTCCCAGAATTCGAGATAATGAATAGTGATTAAATGCCAAATAGTGAATGTTTTATATGTTTTTATCTTTTGATGTGAGACTACTTTAATCAACCTTTTGATGTGTGGTCTGGACAATTGCCGTACCGACCAGCAATGTGATTGGACAATTGCATTACCTCCCTGTTATTTATAAATAGTGCATCAAAAATGGATAAGGATGGCTTAGTTATCATCTTTTGTAAGTCGTGAATTTGATTAGGACCCTCTCATGTAGTAACATTAAGATTTTTATATACTTTGTTGGTACAAAGTTAAAATGAGGATCAAGATGTGTTGTTAAAAGTTTTACCAAACCTTTGTTAGTGTTAACATTTGTTAATAGTTGTGTCGGCGTTAAAGTTACTATTCCCATGAAAATTGTGGAATTTGTCTCACACAAAAGCGGCCGTCCAAGGATAGGACTGGGAAATAGCATGTAATAATGAATAGTGATTAAATGCCAAATAGTGAAGGTTTTATATATTTTTATCTTTTGATGTGAGACTACTTTAATCAACCTTTTGAGGTGTGTGGTTTGGACAATTGCAGTACCTGCCCCTATTATTTATAAATAGTGCACATTAGAAATGGATAAGGATGGCTTAGTTATCATCTTTTGTAAGTCGTGAATTTGATAGGCACTAATGCTCTCTATAATGCACCATCTCATGATGTAACATTAAGATTTTTATATACTTTGTTGGTACAAAGTTAAAATGATGATCAAGATGTGCTGTTAAAAGTTTTACTAAACCTTTGTTAGTGTTAACATTTGTTAATGGTTGTATATATCTATATTAATAAAATGGCGGACAACATTTCATTCCAACCATAGGAGAATTAGCAAATATATATCCTAGCAATAACATAAATGCTACATGCTCTAAAAGTTAACCTATTGTAAATAGTTAAAAGCAAACAATTCAGGACACATCACATAACCACAAAGGATAAATCACTTTGAAAACTGTTGATTAGTAAGCCTCTAATAAATTCTGAGCTTGAAAACACCAACAAATACTTATTGGTTATTTCAAAATAGAAAGCTTTAATTTTTGCATATATTTTCTTATTTATTTTTTAGCATGATTAGATTATCTAAGTGATCCTTCTTTTGTTTATTATGCACTCTTAAACTTATAACATGAGCATTCTACATGAGTTTGGGCTAAACATTATTCTCTATAGTTATTAGAGAAGGAAAAAGCCATGACAAAGATTATAATTTTTTGGTTGCTCAAATGAATCTTCCATCCATTTCAAGTGGATTAGAAGATTTTGAAGATTCAATGCATTTATATGATACAAAGGATGAAATACAATTACACAGTAAGAAGATGTTGCAAACAATGTAGAGACCCGTTGCTGTGTGTGTGTAGCAGATAGACATCCACGTGGATTCAAAATCTTAGATGATGACAGTGATGATATTGAGCAATCTCTGCTTATATCTAAAGGTGCAAGGCTTATGCTCATAATTAACCTTTGGCCTGAAGCAAAATTGGTGAATGGTGCACTTGGCATGATTCACAGTATTATGTATCGTTCAAGTAAACAACCACTTGCATTACCATCGTACATTGTTGTTGAATTTGACTCTTACATCGAATGTCCCTTTGATAATGGTAATCCTCATCATGTGCCAATTATACCTAAGGTCTAAGGAGCATCGCGTTAGTTACTGTTACAATTGGCATGGATCATAACTATTCATAAATCTCCAGAAATTACAATAAGGTTACTATTGACATTGATTCAAGAAAAGTTATGGGTCTAATGTTTGTTGCATTATCTAGAGTCAAGACCATTGATTCTTTAAAGATTCATCCTCCTTTCTCTATGCAGAGATATAGAAAGATTTCAAATGCTAAACATCTCCATAGTAAAATTGCACAGGAAGTTCATTTTACTCAATTGGAGGATTAGGCATATTGAGTTCACACTTATCACTGTATTTTGCTTTTTGCTCAATTCTATTTTACAACTCTGTAATGTTCGATGAAATAATTGTGAAATGTATTCCTTCATCAACATATACGAAATATATAAATTTTTATTTTTACTAATTTGTGTTTACCAATATATATTATTTGGAATGCAAATAGTAATCTTATTTAAATAGTTCTATCAATATTTTAACAATTTGAACATTTATAACTATGTCCTTTATAATGGTAGTTGATAACATAAAAACTCAAAAAAATAATTAAATTCTACTCATTGCTCACGAAACTGCTCCACTAACTTATATATATATATATATATATCAATTGGTCGAGATGATTTTAACCAAGTCCAACTACTAGACAAAGTAACAAGATAACTAAAAATGAAATTACTCATCCCTCCTCTATTTCTCTACCACTTACCCAATTTAGTTTTACCCTCTCGGTCAAGTTTGTTCTATCTTTGTTTCTTCATGGCATTTTTGAGCTGCTATTTATGCAAAAGATTTATTTCTCAAAAATGCCATGAACAAACAAAGAAAGAACAAACTTGACTGAGATGGTAAAACTAAATTGGGTAAGTGATAGAGAAATAGAGAAGGAATGAGTGATTCCATTTTTAGTTATCTTGTTACCATGTCCAATAGTCAGCCTTGGTTAAAATCATCTTAGCCAATTGATAGAGATATATATATGTATATATCTAAGCTAATTATTTTTATTATAGTTATTATATTTTTAAATATTTTTTTCTCTTTTTTTCCAAAACTAACGATTACCCTCTACATCTCAACTAGTCATTAATTGTAATGTTTTATTTTATCTTTAACCCTTTAACAAATCAAGTGCAACCAATAATGAATCTAGTATGATGTGAAACATCTTGCAAAAAAAAAAAAAAAACATAAACTATGGATGATACAATTTAATAGCATACTTTTTAGGTATTTATTTAATACACTCTTCTAGTTCATTAAAAATGTGAAATTAGTGAAAGGAAACATACTATTGTAAAAGTGATCAAATTTTGTAGTTTCATTATGATGAACTGTATTTTTTTTTGGCTTCGATATCAAAGCCCTAATATCAAATACCCAATATTGGGGGCCAAGATGCAATGTCGAATATCCAATGTCACAAAATGTGTGCTGGCCTATAAATATAGTGCTTGGGTGTGCGATTTGGACATAAGTTTTTTCATAGCATAGCAGAGCACTTGCAGTTTTTCTTCCTTAGAGTTAGAATATTTTCCTAAGTTCCTACAATAGGAGTCATTGAGTGTACATATCTTTATTCAAGCACTATTGTACCTAAGCATGGTAATGTGTGCAACAATAAAGATGAGCTTTCTAATAAACCTTGTAGCACTTTGCCTAGATTGAATATTTTATTTATTCATTGAATGTTTTATGCAATTTTATTTAATGCTTTCAAGTAATTAAGCTAAGTTAAGTTAGCTAGGCTAAATAGCAATTAATTAAGCACATAAGTATGATTGTTTCAAGCATGCGCATGATGCTTGGTAATCCTAGCAATGCTTAATGTTTGGTAACCCAGCAGCATTATATGTGTTTAAGATTGATAAGCCACAAGGTGCCCCCGACACCCAACCATATGAATCAAAAGAGTTTGTGCATGATCTAATCGAATTCCATTGATGGGACTAGTTGTGGCATCTAGATCATTATGTTTTGATCGTAGTTTGTTGTCTTCCCACTTGGACTAGTGGTGCCTTTGTCATGTATGGTTTACTCCAAAGTGAGACATGATAATTAATGTTGTTTCATCCTTATGCTACTCTCAATGATAATAGAGAAATCAATTACTAAATTTAATTAATAATAGAAAGATAAAGTCTAAACTATCCTAAGGGCAATAAGTGTCTATTCCTAGCTTACTCTACACATCTTGAACCCACATATCCACTACTGGGATTACCAAGTGCTATGCTATTGGGTGAACCAAGCAATAATGCTGCTAAGATTACCAAGCGAATACATGTTTATGCTCAAAATTGGTCGTGCTTATTCCACTAATTCATTAATATGAATGAAAATGTAAATATTAACTAAGTACATGAAACATAAATTACATGGAAATCAAATTTAATATAAGTCAAAGTGGTGCAATGAATAAGAATCAATCTCAATCTTATTGTCATTCATGAAATGTGTTCAAGTACATTGCCACTCAAATAAGATGTCATACAACTAACTCAAATCTACACTATGGGCACTCACTAACTATTCTCTAAGACTATGGAATAAAACTGCAAGAGTTCAACTACTTTATTGACCAAAGAATTATCCTCAAACCATGCATCCAAGTGCTATATTTATAGGCTAACACACATCCCACGATATCAGATATTTGACATCACATCTTGGCCCCCGATATCAGGTATCCAATATCAAGGCTCCAATATCGAATATCCAATATTGTAGTTGACATAAATAAACTTGTTATTCAAATATATGTGATGACATGCATTAAGTCATCTGCATTGAAGCATCTACCTCAACATGGCTATGTTAACACAACCAACCGATGCTTTATCATACCCCCATGACTAAGTAAAAACTCATCCTTGAGTTAATAGGATAGGATTGAGCTTTCTTTACAAAAAATTGGGAATGATGGGATTATTGATTGACACTAACTACTGACTGACTCTAAGTACTGCATTACAAACTTTTATTCAAATGAATGCATATAAATGACAAAGTGACAAAAAAGATTGGGCAGACATATAAGATTACAAAATTTACAGAGGTCTTCAAAAATCCATTGAAGATGATTCTTCTTGTTCTAACTAAAGATGGAAAACTTCCAACCTTGATTGTTATGTCGATGCTTTTTGGGTTATGCAGAACATTCTTAAAGGATGGACAAAAATTTCTTCTCATCGTTCCATGACCCTAGCAAACATGCGATGTTTGAGCTACTATCTTATATGTGCTACAATTTGTCCATGGCATATCCTCCATTGTCCCCCTCTTAGCTTCATTTTCATGCTTGGTTAGAGACCTTATTTCTTAGGCATTTCTGTTAGCATCACCTATAGTCACCAAAGGATCAACATTAGTTTTGATAAATTTTTCCTAAATAATCAACCCTTTTTGAATCCCTTAATTTGCATTTAAGCACAAGGTGATGACAACATACTACACCCAAGGCTATGAGGTAACTAAAATCATCAAGTTGTTCATCTTATTTTGGTCAATTACTATTAGTTACCACAATGTTTAAAAATAGGATGTTAGAAATTTTTTTTGAAAATTTCAAAAAACATTTGAAAGCACATAAGTTTTCGAATAATTAAAATTAAAGGTCTAATTCAGAAGATTACAAAGAAATATTAATGGATTTGGAAATAGAATAGTAGCAAAAATTAATGAAACAAATGAGAATTAGTTCCAAAATTATGCATAAATTTAGAGAAATCATCACTGATATTCTAGAAGATGTGAAGGTTAGTTCAAAGCCATGATAAACAAAAGTTATGCAAGTGGGTCCTCCCCAAAGTAAGCTCCTACCATAATGCCCTTACATAACCACTTCTATAGATGTCCATGGACACCTTAGAAGTTAAATGTAGATCATGTCTTTATTCCAAACAACACACAACTGTCATGATTGGGATGTTGCACTATACTACACAAAACCAAAAGGCTCATAATTGCATGTAGTAATGAGGTCAATAATGGAATGAGAAGGGATTGCAAAGATCAGGATGTAAGGTACTTGACCATGTCCACAATAGTTTCTTGTGAAAAAATGTGATTGAAATGATCAACATACCTATCCATCCATATTTAGACCAAGTCCATACCATGAACAGTGACCTCGCATAGATGTGTTCCATCCTGCCAACCAACATCAGTCCACAACCACCTCAAAGAACAATCATCACTTCAAAAATAGAAGAAAAGAGAAGAATGAAGGAAGGGCCTTAGTTAGATGGGTGCTTTCAAGCACAGGTAACATGTCTTTCCAGCCCCATAATTAGTGCTTGTAGCTCATTATTATGTCTAAGGGATGTGCTTTAATTTCCATTATTGTTGTTTTTTTTCTTGCTTTTTTTCTTTTTCTTTTTTGCATTTTATATTATTATATTTTTTTGAAATGGAAACCATACCATGCAAAGGCAAAGCTTCCTTTTCATTGGTTGATGAAGGAGTGATGATACATCCAAGAGGAGTGATAAACCACATGAAAGAAGTCAAGAAGAGAACCCAACAAATCCCCTTGAGGTCACATCCTTACCATTCCCACTTGGTTATTCCCTCTTTCTTCAAGGTACAATGTTCATTGATTAATTTTACTTTCATGAAAGAAGAACCAAATTGTTTCCATGAGAAGGACCTTTTATTCAAAGAACTAGGGGGGTGGATGAGGTGATCTCACTACTTTACAGAATTACTTAACCAATCATCTTGATAGCATAGCACAAAAACCCAACACATAGCATTGACTTCTGTATCATGACTTGGCAATATTATTAACAAAAACATGAAATACATTCATAAAACATAAAGCAAATGACTTAAGAAAACAAATATAAAAAAAAGAAAAATATTAAGAAATGGAAAACATGTGAAGAATTAGAACATTTTGGAAGAAATAGGAAAATGATAAATAATTATAAAACAAAAAAAGATGGAAAACACTTATTAGTTTTTGAACTAGGATGAAACATCATCCCCACGACTAATCTTATGGTTGCACATTCAGAAGATGGACTAAATACTTCCTTGATTATACACCACTTATTTTTCATCTTTCAGTATTACTAATTTAATTAATCATGTGGTGGCAGATCTAACATTTGTGATAGTCTTGTATGGATCATTTAGAGACGTATCTTCATCTAGACTTGATGGTATTTCCATTTTGGAGGATCTAAATGTGTTTGCTTCTTTTTCTTGATTTTTTGTTTTAATTTCCAAGTCTCTATGTTTAATATCTTTTTTGGTATATAATTAGAGTGTAAGATATCTGTGTCTAAGTCCTATGTTTGGTTTATTTTCTTAAGTCTAAAATTAATAAGCGAATCAATTGCTTCCATGAATCTTTGAAACAATTTTATATTCTCATTTTCAAGCCACTAGGTGTCTTCTAATTTAGTGGCTACTATGTAGACTACTTTTTGCTCACATACTTGTTCCTTAGCTTTGTGTGGGTTGTGTTAATATTTTGAATTTCCAGTCCACAACTACACCCTTTACTATTAGTGATGCATGGATTTTCTTGTCTCTCCACAATGATAAGTTCATCATTTATGTCTTGTGCTGGAATGATAATGGTTGTTGGCTTTTTTGTATCATTAGGAGACATCATTTCGCGAAGGAAGGTTATTGCATCAGATTGGTCTTATGCTAGTTTTGATGAGTTAGTAGGTCTATGAGTGTTGTGCTTACACATGGGAACCATCCTAAAGAAAGGGTGTTTCCAAGATTGTGGTAGAGATCTACGAGCATTATCATTTTTATGTATGTTTGTAGCACAAGTGGCATTCTTTCATTGATGTTGTGGTGCTAAACCTTCCTATGTTGCTAGCCGTGACATGTGATAGAGGTGAGTATGAGAATATTAAGAATATGATGAAGGGTGAGAGGTGTGAGGTGGTGATCCTTCAAAAGGTGTTGCAGGTGGATGATATTCTAGAGAACGGTAGTAAGGATTTGAGGTAAAAGAGGTAGACCAAGTCAGGGAAACAAGTTGTTGAACATAATATCTATATAGGTCTAGCTAGCAGTAAGGGTAGTGCTGGTTTGATGATTGCCTCCTCCACAACTATGGGTTTTTCCACTATGGTTGATAGTAGTTGTGAGGCTGATAAAAAGTCTCACTAGGATAGTACGGTTGGTTGTAGGACTATCTATAATTACCTTGTAAGTAAGGTAATTTCCTAGGCATTTTCTTTTGTATGAACTTGGGATTTAATGCAAAAGCCCAATACTCATGTAGATGTAACATAACTAGGAAATAATCCTTTGGATGGTCATATAGGCAAATGTCACATCCAACATCCTCTTCTATGGTTGAGTCTACAACCTCTTCTTTTACAATTATTTTCCATTTTTATCTATAAGTGTCCCTAGATATTTCTTGGTTCTTTTTCCTCCTCTTGTTTTGATCACTTGATTCTTTTTGCATTACTTTCTTCTCTACAATTTTTACATAAGTTGTAACTTTGTTAATGAAGCATCAAAGTGTTATGTTGATAGGCCCCTGTGACGTGGTCTCATTGATGGGCCTCCATCGATGTGGCCCCATCTAGGTGGTGTTGCCCTGTCAATGGGGCTACGTCGACGTAATGTTTACTGCATCTATGGGGCCCCATCAACATAGCTCCATAATAAATTTTATAAATATGCACTCACAAATCATGTTTATGGGATGTAATATCATAGTTGTAGCAGAGTTCTTGAAGTTTTGTCATTTGAGAGTTAGAATATTTCTATGAGTGCTCACAAAAAGAGTTAGAAAGTGTATGGATCTTTGTTTGAGCACTGATATACATGAGCACACCAATCTGAATGGTAATAAATATGATCCTTTTGATCAAACCTTGTAGCACTTGGAATAGATTAATGATTTATTTCTACATTTACTATTTTCATTAATTATGCAATTAATTAAGCTAGATTAGACCTTGATTGATTAAGTAATTAAGCTAAAAATAGATTAAACACATAAGTACAACTGCTTCAAGTATAACATACAACACTTGGTAATCCTAGTAGTGCTTAATGCTTGGTAGCCCACCAATGTTGTATGCATTCAGGATGTGTATGGAAAGTGGGACCAAATACTTATGTTAAAACTAGTTAGAAATTAATTAATTGGTTAAATTAAAGTAGCTATTAAATTACTTCATTTCTTTATTCTAAGCACCAGGAACATAAAACATAAAATAATAAAAATCATATGCCTTGATTACACTTAACCATATCTTTGTACATCATAAGTATAATTGGGAAGATAATAAATGATCGACAAAGTTCACTTCTTAGAGGCCAGTTTACTAGAAGAGCTAGAGTCCATGGAATTTGACCAGATCACGTGTGAACACTTAGTGATTCGTATGGTTGAGCATAGGGGTACTCGATTGCTCATCATTAGCACCATTGCTAGGGACTCTTTTTGTTTGAAATGTGCACTATCTAGGTTTAGTAAACATTATTAACATCATTGGATGAACCCTAAGGTCAAAATCATTCTTACAATAAATATAAACATATAAGCACACTAACATCTTATTTTTATTACAAAATGTCTTCTTCTCATAGGCATCATTATGACTACTAGGACTACCATCCCACTAAAACACAACTAAGGAAAGATCAACACTAGGAGAAGCATCATGAGTTTATGAAGGGAAAACGGTTCACCAATCCCTTGTTCTTGCTTAACCAAAACAACAATGAGGATCCTCCCTCTAGGGGTTCTCAACATGAAGATTCTCCATCCCTCATTATTAGTGATGGAAGTGTAGCTATGAATCTGTAGTCCACTATCAACAATCTAGGATTAGGTAAAAATGGAAGTCAAGGAAGGGGCTCGAACAAGTGTTAAGATGATAAGAAAACTAACGAACATGGCTGTGACAACCAAAGGGGCAGATACGATGGTGGTGGAAGTCCTCCTCCCTCTTCACCCTCTTCATCTACATATTTTTCTTCCTCTTCTAGTTTTGACAAATGTTGTAGAAAGAACAATCGTGATGAAGGCGAACAACGGGACAACAATGATGATCATTGGGCCCACCATGAATGAAGAAGTAGCAAAGAACATCATTGATGTCATTGAAATAATGATGATGATGAGCCTTTGTTGGTAACTCAAAGTATGCTAAATATTGCATAGGTTGTAAAAATTTCAACCAAACATGTGAAGGATAGTTAAACCAGACGACTTGATATGAAGAATATTGTCAAATTTGAGGAGGATATAACTATAATCCACAAACACATCTTCAAGCTTTTCACAATGCCTATGTCTTACAAATATTGAAAATGATTGGCAAAAGTTAAAGCTATTTCCCAAGACACTCATTAAGGAAGTAGAAAGTTGGTACCAATCCTTGGAGCTCGAATCCATTTGCATGTGGAGTACAATGATAGAGTTATTTAATGATAAGTATCAGACATACTATAGAGTGTCTAACCTAAGAAGGTAGATCTAAGAATGAAAGTAAGGAAACCATGAACAATTGGATGACACCATACTATTCTCTCATACATCAATGCCCTAGCCATGGTTATTCTCAATAGGAACAACTTTGCCATATCATTGATGGACTTAGATCAAAAACGAGAAGAACTCTTGGGATCTATGCCCAAGGGAGACTATCAAAACTTGAAGCCCATTAGATGCAAATGCTAATTAAGCAAGTAGAAAAAGAAGAAGGAGAGTTAAGAAAATGTGAAAGTACAAAGGAATACAACAAGAATCGTTCCATTAGAAATAGGGAAGTCTAATTTTGTGATAGTGAGAAGGAATCACCACTTGATGAGGTGGTAAACACAAAGACCTTGTTGATTCAAAAATCTATGTCCAAAATTTCAGCCAAGATAGATAAAATGTGGGATTTGTTGGATGAAAAATTCCAGAATACTCTAAACATCACTAAAGAATCACGAGAGTAAAGTAGTGATTATAACTGCAAGAGGTAGAAAGAAGCTAAACGTGTCTACCAAAGGGGTAAGTGCAAGATCACTATAGTAGATGAAGTTGCAGAAACTGAATCAGATGATGATGGTGGGTGTGACATTTGTTAATATGAACATGCTAAGAAATGTTGCCCCATCATGTCATCCTAAGGGGTGTATGTTTTGAATCCATAACTAGTAAAAAGGTAAACATCCAAAAGATTACCTTATCCTCAAAACAATCCCAAGTAGTTCCATCAGCAACAACAATATTATCCAATTGGAATTCCATCACAACCATACAAGTAGTATCAATAGTGGTACCAACCATAGTCATGTGGGTTACCACCACTAAGGTTACAATAACCTTACAGGTACCCAACTCCACGTGACTCTTACAATCATATTTCTCATTTCCAACATCACTATTACCCTTCCAAATACTACAGAGGTCATTCTTCACATTCCAAGAGGGATGCCACATTCTATCCTTATCCTCCTCCTATTCCTACACCTGTTCCTTCATCCTCAACGTAGCTACTGCTTTCTCCATCCATGCAAGAAGAACTTCCATCCCAACCATAGCAATGCAATGCTACCAAGGCCATCAATCTACAACTGGTTCATTAATTGAGAGGTACAGAACCTCATGTTCATAAAAGATCATTCTTCCAAACCAACAACCCTACTAAGCCCTCACAAACTTAGGTAGTTGGTCATCCTACTCCCACGTTATCCTCTACAAACCATTCTATAAATTCCTCTTCCAACCAAATGCTAACCAAAATCCATACTATTATGCTCACTCAGATCGTATCTAATTAAATCTAGGCTGTCAACCTTCCTTGAAAATTAGCTGACCCTGGGAGTCCCCTTATCTATTTACAAATTCCTAGGAATGAACCATGTAAAGCTCTTCTTAATTCAAGTTCTAGTGTGAATTAGGAAGAGTTGGAGATCATTGAGAATTTCAAACAAGAGCCCCTAGAGTTGAAAACTCTACCTATTGGTCTAGAATATGCATTCTTAAAAAATGGCAAGTTAGTTATACTTAATGCCAAACTTGCTCCAAAGAAAAAAGAAAAATTGTTGAAAGTGGTTAACATATGGTTAATAGCCTTTGCTTGGTCATATCTTGAACTCACTAGAATTGATCCATGGAGATGCCTGCATGACATTTACACTAATTCATCCATGAAGCCAAGGAGACAACCAAAATGGTGGTTGAAACCAAAATTGAAGCAAATTGTCAAACAGGAGATTGAGCAACTCCTTAAGGTAAGGTTCATCTAACCCATTGTGGATAGTGAGTGTGTCAATCCACTTATGATAGTGCCAAAGAGAGATGGAAAATGGTGGGTTTGTATCAACTTTGGGCTATTAAACATGGCAACATTTAAAGATCATTTTATGTTGCCATTCATTGATTAGGTGTTGGACACCATATTTGGGCATTGCTATTATAGTTTTCTGAATGATTATAGTGGCTATAACCAAATCCAAATCATGCTAGAGGATTAGGCCAAAACAACATTCATAAGTTCCTAGGGGACCTTTGCATATCACAAGATACCCTTTGGTTTGTGCAATGCTCCTACCAATTTCCAATGTCTAGCCTTAAGCATCTTTCAGTAGCAAATAAGTACTAGAGTAGAAGTCTTTATGGATGACTTCTCCACTTATGGCATTAGATTTGAGCAACCTTAGACTACCTTGAGTAAGTACTAAAAAGATGTGTGGAAACAAAGTTATGGCTCAATTGGAAAAAGAGTGGTCCAAGAAGGCATTGTATTGGGGCATTGTATTTCACAAGAGGGATCAAGGTGTACCTCGAAAAGATAAGGATCATCCAAGAAATTACTCACCAACCAAAAACTATCAAAGATGTTTGGTCATTCCTTGAACACACTGGCTACTACCAGTGAATCATAGAGAATTTCTATAAGATCATGAAATTGTTGGTCAAGCTAACAAAGAAAGATGCTTCCTTCATCTAGACCAAGCAATGCAAAAATTCATTCCAAAGCCTTAAGCAAAACCTCATAGAGACTCCAGTTCTATGAGCACTAACTAGTCTAAATCATTCCATATTATGAAAAATGCATCTAACTATGCCTTGGGAGTTGTGCTTACATAGTTAGATGATAAGAAACATCCATGTTACATCTACTACACAAGTTGAAGCATTGTGATAGCACAACTGAATTTCATCACAACAGGAAAAGGACTGCTTGTAGTCGTGTATGCTCTAGAAACGTTCAGGCACTATGTGCTTGGATATAAAGTATTTATGCACACTACTCACAATGCCATCCACTTCCTCATGAACAAGCCAATAGTGAGCCCTCTGTGTCATATGGTGCTTAGTGATCTTATAGGAATTCAATCTTACAATGGTAGATTGAAAGGGAACTAAGAATGTGGTTGCCAATCCCTAGTCTTGGTTACAATGGGATAACAAAGAGGAGGAGAGCTCACTCTCTAACCAATTTCCTAATGAACTCCTCTTTACTAGTGCAATAAATGAACAAATGCTTGTAGAACCAAAATGGTATGATGGCATCCTCACTTATCTTCTCACTCAAGATATGCCACAAGGTCTAGACTACAAGAAGAAACAACAATTTCTTCATTGACCTAAGCACTTCATGGAAATCGACAGACACCTTTACAAGGTGTGTGCCGATTGCCTAGTTCATTGGTGTGTACCTAATGCAAATCAATTGCATGTTCTTCAAGATGCTCACGAAGGCCCTTGTGGAAGCCACTATGATGGGAGACGCATAGCCATAAAAATCCTAATGGCAAGATACTATTGGTCCAAAATCTTCAAGGATGCCTACTAGTTTGTCCAATCCTATGAGTGTTGTCAATGAGATGGTTGGATGATCGCACAAATGGAGGATCCTCAGCAGTGGATTCAACCACTGGAACCATTTGACATATGATGCATAGATTTCATGGGTCCCATCACAGCCATATATAACAAGAAGGCATATATAATTATTTCCATTGACTACTGTACTAAATGGATAGAAGCAACAACCATCACCAACTATACATCATCCACTACTGCTTGATTTGTACAACAAAATGGTATGAACAAGTTTGGGATGCCGCGTGCATTGATTTTTGACAATGGAACCCATTTATAAGTGCTACTTTTTGAAAACTTATGCAACACTTAGGGGTCAAACATAAATTAACGACACCCTATCATCCCCAAGCCAATTATGAAGTAAAGGTAATTGACAAGAAGCTCACAAAGATTCTAATAAGAACTATTACCAAATATAGAAAAGATTCAAGCACAAAACTCAATAATGCCATTTGGGTCTACCACTCAACATGGAAAATCCCTATTGGATACTCTCCCTATGAACTAGTGTATGGAAAACTTCCAACACTTCCAATTTAATCTAAGCTTCATACACTCTCAACAACCTATGATCTTGATCTTAACCTAAATTTAGCACAGAAAGAAAGACTGATCAACCTAAATGTGCTAGATGAAAATCAATTGATAACCCTATTCTAGAATGAAGTGCACAAGGCATTCAACAAACAACAACATGATCTTAGAATAAGGAAAGTAAAATTCCAACCTAGAGATAAGGTCATCTACTAGAACACCACACACATACCTCAACAAACCAAATTCCAAACATTGTGGGAGGGGCCTTATATAATTGATGAAACCTTTTCTTTTGGGGCTATGACCATATACAAACCTAAAAGCCCAAATAGAAAGCAGTTGGTCAACATCCAATATTTAAAGTCTTTCTATGAGCCCAAACATGCTAGTGTAACAAGTGCCTCAATGGATGGACAACCATGCTCAATTTTTTAGATCTTCTCCTTCCAACTTATTCATGGGAAAGATGTCCATCCATGCTAATTATATATGTGGCTCCTTAGTTTTTATATTTTTTGTATTACACACTTTTGTTTTTGCAAATTGTTTATTTTACACCTTTTGATTTTTAAAATTTTTTCTCTTTTACACCATTATTAATACATTTAAATTTTTCTTTAATATTTTACACTTTTTTATATATTTTACTTTATTTTTAGTATGTTTTTTAATTTTTGTTAATAAACGTGCCTTGTGCCATTAGGACATAGTGGTGTTGTAGCTATTGTTAATGGTGGTTTGTGCTTAATGTTTTGTTTGCTAATGTCTAGTTTCTATTTTTAAATTTTTGTACCAGTGGCTAAGACATGATTCCTTTCTCATGGAATAAGTAGTGAGTCCATAACATCCATCCATCCATAAACTTTATGGTTTTCCTTATTTTGGAAGTATGGGGTCCCTTTCGTTAAATAATCTTTTAATAAATTTATGACCTTGGTAGTTTCTAGAATTGAGAAGGATTCAAAGGTTTGCACAGGGTGTAACTTCAAGGGAACTCAATACTCTTTATACGCTTCTACTTTCTTGGGTGCATGAGTGTTTTCATAAACTTCTTACCATTCCATGTCTACTAATAACAGGAAGTTGAATAAGTCTTTGCATGGTATGGTTCCCATCCAAAAAGAAACAAAAAACAAAAAAAATTATGGAAACTCAAAGCACATCTCATAGACAAATAAACAAGCCATAAGCACTAGTTACAAAGCTAGAAAGATATGTCACCCATGCTTAAAGATCTCCTCTAACTAAGGCCCTCTCTCACTTCCTGCTTCTCTTTTCTTCTTATCTAGGAATAGTGGTTGTTCTATAGGAGCACTCTTGTGTCTTGAGGGGATGGATCAATCTTGGAGTGGTAATGCGAAGTCACTAAAAAAAGTTGGTTTTGGTCTAGACTAAGGATGGATCTTCTCAAATTATTTAAATGCAAATCCACAAAGGACTTCTTATGACCTCAATTCAAAATCCCATTCTACCTTCTCCATCATCCATCCATGTTGCCCTTAACTCACCTCACTACAAGTCTCCATGTTTTTCATTTGGTGTATCTGTTTGACATACTTAAATTCTTTGGTAAAATCTTTTAGATTTTGGTCCTTAACTTCCATTAACCATCAATCACCAATGGGGCCCACAAACTCCTTAGGTTGAGGTTATGCAAGGACAAACAAGGCATGTGCTTGTTATGGGGAGGATCCACTTACATATCTCTTGGTTGGGTTTGTTAAGGATCTTATCCTTAGGCATTCTTGCAACCAAAATCTTTCGTACATCCATCTTCTACATCCAACCACATGCTCCTTTACATATTGTCTTTAATTTACATATGCTCCATAAAATTTTTGAATTTTTGAGCTTTCAAAGATCCACCTGAATGATTTCATCATATTCTTGGCTTTTTTGAGATAACATGGACCCCAAATTCATTCAAAAATTCATTGTATTTTTTTGAAATATTCACATTTGAAAATTTTGTTTACAGACCCCATAAACAAGGCCCCGTCGATGAAGCACATGCGTATACAAGGCCTCATATATGCGGCCCCATCAATGTAGCACAAAAATAGTATAAATATGTGCAACCCTCCTTAGAAAATTTCATATTTGCTCACAAATGCCAAGGGAGTTTTTCAAACTTTCAAAGCCTAGAACCTTCTAGAGTCAATAACTTCCTAATCCTTTATCCAAAGCACTTCATTCTTCGACCCTATAGCTCTTGGAGGTATGCTCTTAGTTGTGGGGGGCCACAAATGTGCCATTTTTTATAGAAAATTTTTTGTCATTTTTATAACTCCCACAAAGGTTCAACTAAGAAATCAACATTTAAACACTAAATTACAGAAGTTAAACCCTTCTAATGAGCTCCAGTGACACTTATAATACAAAACTAATCAATAAAATAAGAATAAAAAAATCAATCTACCATGGTCCAATCATAGCCAAGTATAACTAACTAACGAGATAAGGTATTCAAATATTCGAAGTTACACATTATACCCACTAATCCAAGAATGTGTTGTGATTGCAGATGGCACTAAAAAGGAAACACACATAGGAAGGAGGATTGTCTCAAGCAAGGAAGAAATGGCCAAGAACGGGAAGGGGCCAAAGAATAAGCCTAAGAAGAACCAACTACAACCCATGCCATGGGTCCTCTTAGGGAAGAAGCCGAAGTGGAATCTATTTGTCAGATTCCAAAACTAGTAGCAGCAACAAAACATTTCCATTGAGATGAGGCACAAGTTCAGCAAGCAAACTTTGAGGTAATCTTGATGGAAGCATGCTTGAATCAAATCAAGGAAGGTTTAGAAAATAGTGCTCTAGGAGTTAGACTTTGACTCTTTCTTGGAGCAAGCACCTAAAGAGGTATAGGACCATTTGAAGACCTCTCCCATGTGCCCAATTATCACTTCTAGTAGGAAGTGGTACATGGGAGAGAGATTTTTGTTTAGGAATAATAAGTAGGCCAATTCAACAGTCAAAATCAAGGACATTTCAATGTTTGACTTGTTGTAGGCCATTGCTGAAGCACTTGGGTTGCCAGAAACTAGGACAAATCTTACCAAGATTCTAATGTAAGTATACCCTAGCATGAAAAAGGAATGGGTGCAGTGGTGCTATGGTGTCGACTATAAGGAGTATGGTTCCCTCACACTAATAAAAAGAATTTATTAGAAGATTGAGGCCTTTCACCTAAACCCCACAGTGAGGTTCAGCAAGATCACTACTTTTTATGCCAATGTGTGCACTACTCTGAGTGGGAGATTCCTTGCCAACCTTCCATAGCTGATCTATCAGGGGATAGAGAAGCAATTTAAGGAGAATGAACATGGAAAAAAGGCACTCCCCTTTCCATGCCTCATCAGAAAACTCTATTAAAGGGGAGGGATATTCTGCTATACAAATGATGTTGGCTACACTTCAACAACTAATTGGACAGAGATGATGAAGAACAAGACGGTTACAACAACCATTCAAGAACCTGTCACTCAAACAATTGTGTCGAACGTGTCACAATTGTGGAAACATGCCTCCTACATTGTGAAAATTGTGAAAACATGCCTCCTACGTAAACATGGAAAGTCCTAAAAACGATTCAACTTTCTAATGTAACAATGTGATAGCTTTGGAAATTTCTATTCATTGTTATCGGTAATGGTCTCATATTTTTCTAATAAATGGTAACTGGTTCCGGTGCCTTACGGTTTCTTGATCGGAGAACACGGCACCAGGAATCAATTGCAGTATAGCAGTTCAGGTCCCTTTCATAGTCGCTTATAGTTTGCATACACCATCACCGCAGAGCGCCCGTGTGAAAGAAGATCCAGAACATTCATCAATGGCATCAATGGCTTGAGGTCAGTTCGATCTGTTTTTTTTTTCAAATTGATTTGTGCATTTTTGTTTCATGCACATTTGTAGATTAAGAGATCTGTTTTTTACATACTTCCGCTTGTGCAATCGGGTTCTCGATGCACGTTAGATTTCTTACATTTGGTATCGGAGCATTTGGATCTCTGCCTTGATGCTTAGTTTTGTTTTTCTGGGTTTTCTGCGATTTCTGGTTTTTGCTGCACTATTTCTGTTTGCAAATTTTTGCGATTTTTGGGTTTTCTACAATTTGCGGCAATTGTTCGCAGATATTGTAAGAACCGCTTGAGGTTGAATTTGCTACTGTGTTTTTTAACCTGCTGAGATTTTAAATCGCTTATTTTGAACCTGAGGAAGGGACTGTTACAATTTAATTTATTCACTGGATGGAGTTTTATTACATGTGGCTTTTTACACATGTTTCCAGTTCACTATGTAAAGATTTTGGAAACGATAGAAGGTCTGTCTTAAATTATTGTTGATCGGCAATTTACAATTTCGGGAATTATTGTTGATCCATTGGCATTCCTCGTGCGAGTGCGTGCTCTGTTAGGGTTTCTACCACTTCCTAATTAGGAATTTCTTCAAGCATTTAGAAAATTATTTGTTTGTCATACCATCTGTCCGCAACCCATTATTTTATTTGATGGTGGTGTTTTTCCGTTGCTTTGATGCCCATGTTAGAATCACCTTTTGAAATGTAGATAAGTTTAGTTTTTTTTTATCATACAAATTCCATCAAAATAAAGCATATCGTCAAACTGGCAATACCGTTTTGCATTGGTATAACTGCTACACTCGTAACACAATAATAGAGTTTGATTAGTCCAGTCCAACTACGAAATGGTAGCTTCATATTGTGCCTATTTCTAGTAATTGTGCTTCTGGTTTATAGAATTTTGAAAAATTGTTGCCATTCTGCGTTACTTGCTGTGTAGCACATGGCAGAAGGTTATTTCATTCATGAAAATTCAATTCTTCTTTTATGGCAATTTTCTATTTGCTTGCATTAATAACAATAGCAGGAAAATATATCACTAGTTTAGTCAATATTGATTTTGTCAACATTGATTTTGATGCATAATCTAATCGTTTGTATAACTAGAAAGAAATTTTTGCATCATTTACTAGTGATCCTTATATTTTGTATAGTATAAGAGTGGCCACAGCATCTTTGATTATACAAAATTATAAATTAAGAGTTTTAGATCACGTAAGTAATTGTGATTAATCACATATAATATAATAGACTTTATCCCACAAGAATTTCTATTATATTTAACGTGGTCAATCAGGATGAAATATTGAATTATTTTTCTTAATTTGCCCACAGGGATTAAGAAAAGGCATATAATTCAATAGTTTCCTCATAAGGATATATGGATCTATTTGAATTAAAATTTAGCCCACAGGCAGTTTTATGTCATTTGATTCATATTTTGCACGTTTTACATTGGTAAATGTGCCCTAAGGTATTTCATCACATATATAGTATTGTGATTAATCATCTGTCATATAATAGATTTTGTCCCACATGAATTTCCATTATATTTACAGTGATAAGTCAACACTAAAGGGAAGGGAAAAATCCCTCCACAAGCTGATATCAAGAAGGAATCTAATATAGTTTAAGAGCTTCATCATAAGGATATATGAGTCTGTTTGAATTAAAATTTAGCCCACAGGCAATTTTATGTCATGTGATTCATATTTTTGCATGTTTACATTGGTACACATGTCCTACAGTTTATAGCCTAAAATTTAGTGACATAAGCATGTTTATTTTGCAGCTATGCAACCTGTAAATTACTCTGACTTTAAATGTGACATTCCTGAATTGATGGGTGATAATTACAAGGTGTGGAAGGAGAGAATTCTCCTTCATTTAGGATGGATGGACATTGATTATGCTATCCGTAAGGATGAACCACCTGCGGTTAATGCAACCAGCCATCCAGATGATATTGGTCTTTATGATAAATGGGAGCGATCTAATCGTCTCTGCGTAATGTTCATAAAAACCAAGATCTCGGCTGGTATACGTGGATCATTGGAACAGTATAACAATGTGCGCGCTTTGTTAAAAGCTATTGATGAACAATTTGAAACATCAGACAAAGCGTTGGCCAGCACCTTGATAATGAAGTTCTCATCCATGAAGCTCACTGGAATTGGTGGTGTGCGTGAGCACATCATGCACATGAGGGACATAGCGGCTCAACTAAAAACACTTGAGGTTGAGATGTCTGAATCTTTCCTTGTGCACTACATCCTAAACACGCTCCCACCGCAGTATGGACCCTTTAAGATTTCTTACAACACACATAAGGACAAATGGTCAATTAATGAATTGATGACCATGTGTGTGCAAGAAGAGGGTAGACTTGCCATGGAACCAAAGGAAAGTGTGCATCTAGCCATGCAAGGAAAGAATACAAAACAAGTCAACACTAAAGGGAAGGGAAAAATCCCTCCACAAGCTGATATCAAGAAGGAATCTAAATGCTTTTTCTATCAAAAGAAAGGGCACATAAAGAAAGATTGCCTTAAACATTAGAGATGGCTTGAAAAGAAAGGTACTCAATCCTCATTTGTTTGTTTTGAATCTAATATGGTTGATGTTAGTCATAACACATGGTGGATTGACTCCGGTTCTACAATCCATGTTACTAATTCCTTGCAGGGATTAGCCAACCTAAGGAAGCCAATAGGAAGTGAGTCATGCATCTATTCGGGCAACAAGATGCGCTCACATGTGGAAGTGATTGGCACATGCAAATTAGGTTTAAGTAGTGGTTTTGTTTTGGATTTGGAAAGGACATTTTACATTCCTTGTTTTTCAAGGAATTTAATTTCTGTATCAAGGCTTGTATCATTGGGATTTTCCTTTAACTTTTCAGATACTATGTTCAGTGTATCTTATAGATCTGAAATAGTTGGAAATGGTACATTAACAGATGGTCTTTTTCAACTTAATTTACAAAACGACACTTCTTACACTTCTATGCATGTTCATGCTGGCATTAAGCGATGTGTTATGAATGAGGAATCCTCTATGTTATGGCATCGTAGATTAGGCCATATCTCCATTGAGAGAATCAAGCGCTTGGTAACTGATGGAGTACTTAGTACTCTTGATTTTACTGACTTTGACACTTGTGTAAACTGCATAAAGGGAAAGCAGACCAATGTGTCAAAGAAAGGTGCCAAGAGGAGTTCTGCCATATTAGAAATCATACATACGGATATTTGTAGTCCAGATATGGATGCATATGATCAACGGTATTTCATTACCTTTATTGATGACTACTCACGATACATGTATCTCTACTTGCTTCATCACAAAAATGAAGCTTTAGATGCCTTTAAGGTATTTAAGGCTGAAGTAGAGAAACAATGCGGTAAGCAAATAAAGATAGTGAGGTCTGATAGAGGTGGTGAATACTATGGTAGATACACTGATGATGGACAAGCACCTGGTCCCTTTGCTAAGTTTCTTCAAGAGCATGGGATTGTTGCCCAATACACTATGCATGGTTCTCCGGACCAAAATGGTGTGGTAGAAAGAAGAAACCGAACATTATTGGACATGATGCGGAGTATGCTTAGTAGCTCCAAGCTTCCTAAGTCTTTGTGGAATGAAGCCCTTAAGATGGCAGTGTATATGTTAAACCGAGTTCCAACCAAGGCTGTCTCTAAGACACCATTTGAATTGTGGAAAGGTTGGAAACCAAGTTTGCGACATATACGCATTTGGGGATGCCCGTCTGAGGTAAGAGTCTATAATCCATAAGAAAAGAAGCTAGACCCTAGGACCATAAGTGGGTATTTCGTTGGATATGCCGAACGGTCTAAGGGATACAGATTTTATTGTCCATCACATACTACTAGGTTTGTGAAATCAAAGAATGCTAAATTTCTTGAGAATGACTTGATTAGTGGGAGTCATCATTCCTGGAATGACGTTCCAGCGACTGATCATGCGGATGCTCAACCCTCTACTTCAAGTACTCGATTGATTGTTGTACACAACACGCCTACAGTACAAATACGTGATGTACATCCACCAGTCGTTGAAGTTCCACAAACTGCTGGTCAAGACATAGTAGATCCAGCTGAACAACAGATACCAGTTCCTGTTGAACAGCCCGTTGATCATCTTGCCCCTCAGGAGCCTGATGAACCAACATTAAGACGATCTACTAGAATAAAGCGATCAGCGATTCCTAGTGACTATATAGTGTATCTACAGGAATCTGACTACAACATAGGAGCCGAAAATGATCCTGACACGTTTTCACAAGCCATGAGTTGTAAGGAATCCGACTTATGGTATGATGCCATGAAAGATGAGATGAACTCTATGTCCACTAATGGAGTCTGGGATCTTGTCAAGTTGCCCAATGGTGTTAAAGCCATAGGATCCAAATGGGTCTTCAAGACTAAAAGAGACTCCTTGGGCAACATTGAAAGATATAAGGCTAGACTTGTTGCCAAAGGGTTCACTCAGCAGGAGGGAATAGATTACATGGAGACCTTTTCTCCTGTATCTAAGAAGGACTCCCTTCGTGTGATCATGGCATTGGTAGCTCACTTTGATTTTGAACTACATCAAATGGATGTGAAAACAACATTCCTTAATGGTGATCTAGAGGAAGAGGTTTATATGAAACAACCTGAAGGATTCTCCTCTAATGATGGTGAGCAATTGGTATGCAAGCTTAAGAAGTCTATATATGGCTTGAAACAGGCCTCCCGTCAGTGGTATTTGAAATTCCATGATGTCATCACTTCATTTGGCTTTGAAGAAAACATCATGGATCAATGCATATACCAGAAGGTCAGTGGGAGTAAAATCTGTTTTCTTGTCCTCTATGTGGATGATATCCTTCTTGCAACCAATGATCATGGATTTTTATATGCGGTGAAACAATTTCTCTCTAAGAATTTTGACATGCAGGATATGGGTGAGGCATCTTATGTCCTTGGCATTAAGATCCATAGGGATAGATCTAGATATATTCTGGGTCTATCGCAGGAAACCTATATTAATAAAGTTCTAGAGAGGTTTCAGATGAAAGATTGTTCACCAAGTATTGCACCCATTGTAAAGGGTGACAGGTTCAATTTGAACCAGTGCCCTATGAATGATTTAGAGAAAAGTCACATGAGCAACATTCCATATGCTTCAGCTGTTGGAAGCCTTATGTATGCTCAGGTCTGCACACGACCTGACATTGCATTTGCTGTGGGGGTGTTGGGCCGATATCAGAGTAATCCAGGTATCGACCACTGGAAAGCTGCAAAGAAAGTCATGAGGTACCTTCAAGGTACAAAGGATTACATGCTTATGTATCGACGAACTGACCATTTGGAGGTGATTGGCTACTCCGATTCAGACTTTGCTGGCTGCGTTGATTCCAGGAAATCAACATCAGGTTATGTTTTTATGCTAGCTGGAGGAGCCATCTCCTGGAGGAGTGGAAAGCAAACCTTGGTTGCTACTTCCACAATGGAGGCAGAGTTCGTTTCTTGTTTTGAGGCTACTTCACATGGTGTATGGTTAAAGAGTTTCATATCAGGGCTTAGAATTCTGGATTCAATATCTAGGCCATTACAGATATTTTGTGACAATTCAGCTGCTGTCTTTATGGCTAAGAATAATAAGAGTGGCAGTCGAAATAAACACGTCGACATAAAGTACTTAGCCATAAGGGATCGCATTAAAGAAAATAAAGTGGTCATAGATCATATCAGCACTGAATTAATGCTAGCTGATCCTTTGACCAAAGGAATGCAACCTCGGTCATTCAAGGATCATGTCACTCAGATGGGACTTGGTTCCATGATGTAATATGTTGTACA
Source organism: Gnetum montanum (assembly GCA_015680685.1). NCBI lineage: Eukaryota > Viridiplantae > Streptophyta > Gnetopsida > Gnetales > Gnetaceae > Gnetum > Gnetum montanum. The sequence continues at coordinate 612,965 of MNCI01014407.1, forward strand.
ACATTACAGTGTTAATGAAACTCTATTCAGTTGTGTGTTTTCTCATACAGTTGCGCATAAAGTCATTAGAGAACACACACATAAGGTTGGACCGTGAATAAACAGTGGGTTTGTTCATACAGTTATAGTTACCATATAAAGGAATTGACTTTGAGAAATAATACATTGTAATACATGGAAGATACTACTCGCAGTAAGAGGAACTATCGCCATGATTCATGTATTTGTTTCTTAAAAGTTGGATATTAAAATAAATATGGAGACCAAGTGGGAGATTGTAACAATTGTGGAAACATGCCTCCTACATTGTGACAATTGCGGAAACATGCCTCCTATGTAAACATGGAAAGTCTTAAAAATGATTCAACTTTCTAATGTAACAATGTGATAGCTTTGGAAATTTCTATTCATTGTTATCGGTAATGGTCTCATATTTTTCTAATAAATGGTAACTGGTTCCGGTGCCTTACGGTTTCTTGATGGGAGAACACGGCACCAGGAATCAATTGCAGTATAGCAGTTCAAGTCCCTTTCACAGTCGCTTACAGTCTTTATACACCATCACCGCAGAGCGCCCGTGTGAAAGAAGATCCAGAACATTCATCAATG
>MNCI01014407.1:613774-636593 GCA_015680685.1 Gnetum montanum
AGTTCGATCTTTTTTTCAAATTGATTTGTGCATTTTTGTTTCATGCACATTTGTAGATCAAGAGATCTGTTTTTTACATGCTTCCGCTTGTGCAATCGGGTTCTCGATGCATGTTAGATTTCTTACAGAACGTCACTGCAAATCCCAACAATTACGTGAGTATCAAGAAAGGCTCTTGAGGGAGCAAGGGCAACAAGCAAACACAAGTGGTAAACACCCATCTATGTACTGATCAACGATGAGTCACCTAAATGAGGTGGCCCAAATAGTCAGCTTGATGGAAGGAGGTGGATCTATTTTCTCAACCCAACTAATGCAATTGTTCCTGAGGTTGAATCTTAGCTCCAAAGAAGCAATGTATCTCTTTTAAAATAGCAACCACTCACAGAGATTTCTGAGAATGCTGCGACCTTCTCATTGTGCTTGAAAGAAGGCAAAGGGACAATAGTACTGGTGATGCAACACCAAGGGCAAAAAATAGTAATAAAGGTGGTTGCTAGTAGAATTGCCAAGACACTCAATGCATCTATAGTGTCTATACCAGACATTATCGCACTTAAAGATGTGTAGACGTCCATAGAGACCATAAGTAGCAGATTAAGCATAGCTCAGAATGGACAATTACTAAATTGATTGATAGGAACTAGGCAACCCCTTCCAGATGTCTTTGACCTTTCGGATAGTATTACTGCAACCCTATCGGAGTTGCTAGAGGCAAGGGGCAAAAACATTATTTTAGAAAAGCAACTCAAAATAGCTAAGGAGCTGAAAGAATGCTTGGCTGCTCAAGTTGTTGAATTAAGAGTCTTAATTGCCAACCTTGCATTTCTCCAACTAGCACTGACATGAGATGAAGCTCTCAAACAACTTCACACTAGGTTGAAAGGGGTTGAGGGTGCAATGGAGATGACGGTGGTCTACCAATCCTTGGCAGAAGCCACCTAACACAAAATTCAGAAGGCCTTGAATCTAACTCACCAAGAAAATGTGCAACTGATTGCAGAAAACCATCGCTACAAAATTCAGAAGGCCTTGGATCCTCACTCCACAAAATGCCGAGTGCAATTGATGGTTCTTTTCAGACCAAACTAATTTTGTCTCATACTAAATGTCACTGTTTCTTGCCTGAATGAAAATCTACAGTGTCTAATACCAATTGTGACTATTTGCCTTGCCTGAAAATCTATAATGTCACGTATCGTCTGTGTGTTTGATACTTCTGTGCAGATGCGGTTTAATGGGTTCTGTGTAGCATCTCCAGCTGGCCTTGCATTCATACCATGGCCGTGACTGGAGATTCAGTGCAGCAACTTTCAATAAACATTGGCCGCAGAAACCCGCATCAAGATAAAAAAAACTAAAACCATGATTTCTTGGATAATATATAATCTGCTGCTTCCATGTTTCTGTGCAGAAAGGACTTTTCATACTGTTATCATTATTTTTAATTTTAGATTTAAGTGGCCTGAAACTCCACAGCTTTTCGTTTTTTATGAAAAAATTCCTGCAACAGAACTTGATTATGGCATGACATGACCTACCAAAATTGCAAAATCACCATCATTAGCCTTAAGTTCTTAACTATAGATTGGCTGTATGAGTTGATTTTACACAATTCACTTCTCTTAACGCTAAATAAGCATTAATGTCCAAATGTTCCATGTCTTTCTTAACGTAACCAGAATTGCAAATCTTTCCATAATTTTTTTTAAAACGAACCCACTTCCCAATGGCAACCATATCTATCACAGTGACGTAAATTATGCTCGTCTGTTCCATGATAGCAAATGGAATTGTGTCTGCCATTTATTTGATTGAATCATTGAAAATGGCAACATTGTCCTACTTACTGGAATGAAAACATTAGACTTCAATGAACAGATTTATATAGCCTTGTCTGCTACTTCAGGGCAAAGCCTCATCAGAAATATTCCAATCATATCTATGCAGATTTAACTTGAGCCTGGGCTCTGCCTTAAATACGTATCCAGATAACGGACAGGGGGTTACCGCAAGATTGGAGAATTTTTCTTGGAATAAGGAATAACATAGCCGACCTTCTATTAATTGCATTCAAACCATTCAACTTCGACGAATGGAACAAATGGGTGATCTTGTGATCTTGTCTTTATCTCAGAATTCTGAATGTCCTTGTTGACTTTACCTATTGACATATGATAGAATTTGGAAGAATATAAAACACAAAATATCTTGCCACTAGTATAGGAATCACAATCTCATTTCCCACTTTCGTGTGTGGTTATGCTTTTCAAGGATTCTTTGTACCTGTTATTTCATCCTATGCAATTTGACCTCAATTGATGGCATAAGCTATTAAATAAATTCCGTCGGAAGAGCAAGGAGCTGAATCAAATAACACACAACCTGTTTTCTACTGATGGACTTAAATTAATGCCCAATTATGGTTTTAAAGGTTTTTGAATTTTGATATCAATTATCATGGTTGCGGATTTTTCAAGTTATTAATTTATTCAATAAATTTATGATTAACTTAAACACCCTTTTAAGTGAAAGAAAATTATTATAAATTTTATTGTTTTTCCTGTTATTACTGTTCGATTAGCTTCTGATCAAATGTGGGCAGTGATCCATGCGATGATTGATGTATCTGAGCAGGACTGGTTTGTGTATGCGATAGAAAATGCCCTAATTCATCATCAGAGAAGAGGGTGTTTCTTTTCTGCAGTCCTCTCAGTAATTTCAAAATATTACGATTATCCTCAATAATTACAAAATGTTAGTGTTAATGAAATGATGGTAATTAACTTGTTTTTGCTGTCGTAAAGCTTAGGTTTTAGCATATCAGTCCTTTTAAAAGATACTATGTTTCCCTTGTTCATTCATGGCCCTTTATTGAACCTTCAATGTCATGGTCATCATTATGTTACCTTTATCTTGAAAAAATTATCATTGAACCTTTAATGTGTTGGGTCACCAAACTAGCATTGAGCTTTTAAGGTTGTTGTTGTCATCATTATCATATCTTTGTTTTAACAAAACTACTATCCTTCAATGTGATGGGTCATGAAATTAGCATTCAACCTTGAATGTGATGGGCTAAAAACACTTTTTCTTACCTCACATGAAGATCTGGCAAGAATATACAAAACTATCATTAACCTTCAAAATAATGGGTAAAAACCATGCTTTTTTCTTGCTCTCCAAACACAAAAAGAAAGTGAGAATCAAGTTAACTATAGATGCATTTTAAGACATCTTAATTGTTGAAAGATGAAGCTTGTGAGCCCAAATTTGCACGTTTGTGGACAAATTAGTTGCTAGGAGTAGCTTTGATTGCAGCACTAGCACCTTACTTTTTTAAAAGAAATTTTTAACTAGAAAAAAAATGCTTAACTATCATTTTAGAGTTTAGTTATCTTTTTAGTATCATTATCTTGGGTGAATTATTTTCTAGAATCTTAATTTACATAAATTATAAAATCATTGCAAATAGAATAATGCTCATATGATTTGGTTTAAAGTATGGGGCCAAAAATTGATACTGCATAAGCATTAGCTCCTTGAATTCAGCTTTGACTTTATTTCCCTTGTGTGGGAGACATAGTAAACATGTTAATTTTCATTAAATGGTTTCGTTTCCTCACAAAACTTGCAATATATTCTCATAGTATGCACATTTCTATTAAATGTATCTATTATTCAATACATCGTGAACTTAAGTTTCAATAAACATGTTAATAAGAATCCCATCTTATCCTCCATTAATAAATTATAAATTTTTGCTACAGTTCCACAATCCTCCTAACATCCTCCTTCTCCTTTTAACCTTGATGTGATATATGAAACATGTAATACTCGAGCTGGAAAGCGTATTTCTAATTATTGCCTCACCTTCTATAACAAGCCATTTATCCTTTTTCAAAAACAGTAAAAGAACATAATCATTGTTTTACCCTTTATAAATCAGCAGTGAAATCCTAGTTATGGCCTTACCCTCTAAAACAGCCTAGAGGTCCTGTTCTATTAATTATCCCTTGCGTTTTTAAAAAACAATGAAAAAACAAGGTCTGAAATTTTTATCCTTGTTCTATCAGTGAGCAACATTGACAAAAAATAACTGCTTTCCTTCCCCTGTTTTTCTATGCCAAGCCTTGTGCATGCAGCAACCAACATGACAAAAAATAACTGCTTTCTTTCCCCTGTTTTTCTCTGCTTGTGCATGGAGCAACCAACATTGGAAAAGAAACAGGGAAAGAACATTGCCTGAAATTTGCGTTTTCTTCTTTTCTACCAGTAAAAGACATTGACAAGAAATAACTGCTTTCTTTCCCCTGTTTTTTTCTGACCGGGTTTCTGCACACAGCAACTAACATTGATAAGAAGTAACTGTTTTTTATGGACTCCCAACCAAACAGTCCATTTTAGTGATTTTAGTAGGCAGTGAATGCCACTGATTTGGCTGGGAATAGCCCACCTACCAATATGTCATGTCTTTGTCTATAATACACGGGCTATCAGGATCATGCATGTCTTTGTCTATAATACACGGGCTATCAGGATCATGCAAGACAGTTATCTGATTTTTATGGATAACAATCATGTTGTTACTGCCAATGTTTTACCAGACACCATGGCAAAACTGAAAAGCACATCTGTTATTAATTTTTTTTTATTAAATTCACTGCATTCCTCTATCCCTCAAATTTGCTGTCTCTGTCTATGGTACACTCTGATCCCTCAAATTTGCTGTCTGTCTACGGTACACTCTGATCAAACTTCAAGACCAGTGAAATATTAAAATTCTTTACACATTTCTGTCTCCCATCACGTAATAAGCATTCTTACGAATACTTAAAATTGCTGCGGTGCAGCCGTAGAAAATGTAAGATTCACCTATCTAATTTCTCTCTGGCCAAACTACCATTTAATATCCCTCAGATTTGACTTTTTCTAAGAGCAGCTTTATTGAGTATAATACAGAATATAGATGTCTTCATATCATTGTACGAAGACAATTGGATTTACTGTATGAAAGCGTTCAAGAAGAGTTTCAACCCAACAAATCCAGTTTCCATAGATCACAACCATGGTGAACTGGGGATGGTTTTCTAATGGTTTAACACAAACACGACCATTTGTCTTCCCATGGAAACAACTTGCATAATTTTTTTAGGGGCCGGGCACATTTGCACTTTCTTTTTCTTTAACAAATGCTTGCATTTTCTGTTAGAATTGCAAAGGGTGACATCCATAACATACTATAACAGGATTATTGTCTAACGGCTCAGTGCTCATTCTCTTAAAAGGATCTTGGAACAGGATTATTGTCTAACGGCTCAATGCTCATTCTCTTAAAAGGATCTTGGAATGGTTATGGTTAGTAACTGACCAAAAGTTTAACTTTTTGAGACTTGATAAACAAATACTTTACCGTCATTACATAATATATTACTGATGAAACTAGGCTCTTTGTTTGTACCAACTTGTCATAGAATAGATATTTTTTCTTTATTTACACCAAATTGCAGTAGTTAGCCATAAATCACTGTAACTAAAACTGAAAGTTAATTAGATACTTGAACATGTAAAAGATTTTCTTGGATATATTAATTCATACAAAATACATAATATTAAATGCTGTAAATATTTATATAATTTGAATACTCCTCCTATATAGTAACTTAGAAACAACATTTGTAGTTTAAGTAACTCATGTTTTTAAATAAATTTATTCTATAGCATTCTAGTAATACATGCTTCTTTTCTTTTACAACTTGTATTAGCCAAAATCAACACATAAGTGCACCTTTATATTTCAATTTTAGGGTGACACAAGCCCATTTTTAGTTTAATATCAATACATACAAATACTATTTTATTGTGTATGCTAACTCTTTTTTTATTTTTTGTTTTTTTAAATAAAATTAAAGGCATTGGTTTTGTATGTTGTTTTGTCATCCCTTCACAAAATCTACTTTAATAATTTTTGAAGCATGTTTCAAATTAATTATTACATTTGGATATTTAATACCTAATTTTTGTATTCATAGTTTTTATTCATGATATAATTTTATTGTTTAAGCTTTTTAGATAATCTTTCTTAAAATTTTATTATTATGTTTATTATTTAGATAAAATGTTAAAACTTAGATACATTGTTTTAGTTTCTAACAATATAGTGACTTCAAATAAAAATATGGTATATGCAACTTGATTTTTAACATTAAAATCATCAAAGAAAAATTATTTTTGAAGTTTTTCTATTATCTTTCAAGATTTCTAGTCAATATTTAAGCCCCAAACTATAGATCAATAGCACACCATAACTCACACCATTATTTAAAGCAAATATTTTCAAATTTCTCTATGTTCAAATTCTATGATTTATATATTTGTTCGTCATTGTGTATAAAGTCCTCAACCTTTTACAACTCATTGCAATACACAATGTTTGCATTTATAATAATATTGAGAGTATTCTAATCTCAAATATCTACATGTATCTTCCAAGTCTTTCTCTACCTATAATCAATCTTCAATTAGATGATGAAATTGATAAAGATATAAGAAATAGAACTAAGGCAGGATGGTTAAAATGGAGACAAGCTAGTGGTGTGTTATTTGATATAAGAATACCAATAAAATTGAAGGGGAAATTTCATAGGACAATAATAAAGTCTACTATTTTATATGGTGCTAAATGTTGGGCAATACAAAAGAGGTATCAACAACAAATTAATGTGCTAGAAATGCAAATGCTTTGATAGGTATTGAATGTTACCAAAAAAATAATAAATTACATAATACAGACATTAGAGGAAGACTTGGAGTGGCTTCTATCTCAAATAAGCTACAAAATAGTAGATTAGGTAGCTTGAACATACGCAAAGAAGATTAGAAAAAGGTTGTTATATCACTATTGTTAAAAGTCACTGAAAAGAACACCAAAGAAGACATAGGAAAAAATAGTCAAAGATGATTTGAAGAAAATACAAATAAACAAAAATCTAACTTTTCATAAATGATGAAAAAGAACTTATGTAGTTAACCCCATTTTGTTGGGACAAGGTTAGGATAATGATGATAATTCATAGTTTTAAATTATTTATTCTTTGGTAAAAGAAATTATAGTTTTCTCACTAATTCCACAAGTTAATACTAGATTCTATCAACATTCACCTTTACCTTTGCATATTCACAATTCTTGGCTTCTTATTGTTTTCTAAATTAGAAGTTGTATCCATGATTTCTCAACTTTGATAGCATAGTAGTTTCTCTTTTCTACTTAAACCTTTTATATTTTTTTAACTAATTATTTTGAATTACTTTTTATTTATTTTGTTTTAATTTTTTTAGTAGTAGTGTTACTTTTCCTCAAAAGCACTATCCCCCTATGCTCACTAAACTAACAACCCATGTATGATTTACTTTCCCTACTGATGAGTCGCCATTTAGTGCACCGCGATATCGCGTACGTGATATTGCATCCTCGTCGCGATATCGTAGTTTGTCTCCTCATCTATAAATAAGAGGAGTCAATTAGGAGATAGAAGTTAGTTAGTCAGTTTTAGTTTAAGTGTTAAAGTTTTAGTTTTCATTTTTCTCTCAACCCTTTTCCTCCCAGTGTATACTCAGTGTGGTGATTGTAATTGTACGACATCCTTTATTCGAGTGTGACGTACTTGGACATGCACATGACCAGAAATAAAGATCAAGATTACTTCATCATTGCAGCATTCACTTAGCTTAATCATTTAATTAATTGTTATTTACTAGTTTTCCTAGTTAATCTCTTCTCACCCTAAACCCCTATTAACGTGGAATGAGTATGACTTGATTACGAGCATTTAAGTGTGAGTACTTGGTAATTCAGTAGCGTACCTAGGATATGTGCTTGGTAATCCCAGTGATAGTCATGCACAAAGTTCAAGGTGTGTATGGATAATCCAACAATGGATGCTCATCGCACTTAGGATAGCTAGACTCTCTCTCACCCTTTCTCTCTTATCTTAGTTAATATTACCTTCCATTGCCTTCAGGAGTAGCATTAGGTTAGAAACACATCATACACCTCACTCTGGACTAAACCATACATGACAAAGCTAATACTAGTCCAGGTGGGAAGACAACAAACTGCGACCTAAGGCTAACTATCTAGATACCACAACTAGGCCGTCTGCGGAGTTCGACTGGATCAAACGTGTAACGCTCGTATTCGTATGGTTGAGTGTAGGGGTACCTCACCACTCATCATTGGCGTCGTTGCCAGGGATGGTGCTAGTTATCTAGATTCGTTATATCATACAAGGTTGCTATACAGAAATTAACGATATATCTTTTAGAAAGAAATAATTATAAAAAGTCACATGTAATTTCACACACAACTTCACAACCATGGCTCTCCTACAAGATTACAATAATGCCACACCTAGTGAAGAAGTTCATTGGATAACCAACGAATTATATGACAATGAAGATTGGAGTAAGCAACCCGAGGTGGGGATTTCTTATAAACATAAACCAAAGCAACTTCATCCCACCACACGAAAGCCTAACTTACTTGATGAGGATGAACCCCCACTGGCCACTACAAGCCTAAAACAAATACAAGAGGCTGTTCGAATCTCATGTAGGCATCATAAAGAGAGCCGTCTACCCAGGCTTGATTTAAACAACTTCCCTAATTTCTCAGGATGCTATGACTTAGATTTGCATTAACATTTACAAGCCTTCTACGATGCTTGCGCATGGAACAACATCGATAATGGTTGGCAAAAACTCAAGCTCTTTCCTATGACACTTGTTGGCCAAGCAAAAGTATGGTATAAATCGTTAAAGCCAAATTCAATACTATGTTGGCCAATAATGGTAGAAGTCTTTAATGAAAGATATCAAACCTATGCAAGAGTGTCAACCTTGAGGAAACAAATCCAAGAGTGGAAACAAGCATAACATGAACCCTTGGACATGGCCTTAGAAAGATATTATGCATTGTTAAACAACTATCCAGGTCATGGGTTTTTCGAGGAAAGGCTAATATACCATATCATTGATGGGCTTCATGATGCAACAAGTGAGATCCTAGGAATGTATGCCCAAGGTCAACTATACGAACTACGAACCCATCAAGTCCAAGAGCTTATTAGGTGGGTAGCAAAAGAAGAAGGAGAAATGGCTAGATGGGAGAGTGTTGAAAAACATCAATGGGACCAAAGTCTCAACTTAACAAAGGTCCATGATCACAAAAAGGAGAAATCAACCAATCTAAAGGTGGAAGAACCCTCTTTGTGAGTACAACAATCACTATAGAAAGTCAAGGCAAAGATTAATAAGATGTTGGAATGGATGTATAAAAAGTGTGGAGAATATATCGATATCATTGAAGATAGAGTTTTGACAATCCAAGAAGCAAGACAAAGTATCACTAGATAATCGAAAAAAAGGGATAAGGAAAATAAGAGCCCAACTACCAATCATATGTATGAATGCAACATATGCCTGTACGATCACCCTAAGGGCCAATGCCCAATCTTGTTGCATTTATATAAGCATTGGGGAAACACGTTACATCCCAAGTTCGTACAGAGATACTGTGTTCAATCACAGTGGCAACAATCCCAGTCATGGGGGAAACCACCCCTAAACTAGAGACACCCTTCGTATCATCCGAACCCAAACACTTATCTAGTTCAACATCCTATTTCCTCAACTAGGTCAACATACTCTACCTCACCACATTACTATTCTTCTCAATACTATCGGCCCATTTCCTCAACACAACCACCGCCTTGTTTACCACACACTTCTTCGAATTTTCAACATTCTCATCCTTTCCCTCCTTATACATCGCCACCAACTATTCCTAAGGTGTCTGCACCATAGCAACAACCCACGAATGCTACTTGTGCTACTATTGCCAACAACAGTCAGAGAGCTCCTCAACATCAATGGCATCACTGCTTTAGAAATGACCCTAGAAAGGGACAACACAATTTCAAGGCCACTGCAGCCTCCAACTTAGCACAAGTCCAAACCTATGATGCACCCTTATCTTCGAACCCAATGCCTCATGTAACTCCATTAGGGCCACCAACTCACACTCCAACAACAATACGACCCAATGAACATAGGAATCGAGAGTGACAACCTGATCCTTGCATATCATCTTCCAGTCTCAAACATCATAGTGGGTCAACTCTTTACCCAAGAACCACATCTTACAAATTTCCCCACTATGCTTACTATAATCAAGTTTGTGAACCCCAATGGGGTAAATATGACCAAGTCCAAATATTTCCAACATGCAAGGATCCTCATCTTCCATTTATTAATCCTTGCTAGCCTCAACCATTTAGTTATGGGGGGATATCCCCCATTTTAATAACAAGCAGGATTAATAAATATTTTTCATTTTCTTTACTTTTTCAATTTTTGTTTTCCATTTTTTTAGTTTTCAATTTCTTGTTTTATCTTTTTACGCTTTTGTAAGTAATCTCATCTACGAATAAAACACATGTGGATCTTTGGTTGAGGTGTGTTCTATGTTATCAAGTCTCGAGCGATCAATTATTTGGACAATGAGCCCATTACACCCACTCATCCATTCTACAAATAAGAGGTTCTATTCGAGGGTATAGTGATATTCTTGACATTCTTAAAACTTAAAATTAATTTTGTATTCATTGTACCAAGAATGAAGAAGGATGGACCAAGAGGGTATGATTATGGTGTGACATCAAGGGGACTTGCAGATTCTCTTTGGTAACATTTGTGGGAGTTATCATGCAACGTGGTTGTACTAAGATCCTTGTAGATCTAACGAAAAAAGGGAGTAAGAGTAATCAAAAGGGCACTAAAAAATCCAATGCTGTTCTAGGGGATCCCACTGGAAAGACATGCACCCATGCCTAAAGGTTGGCGGCTTCTCTAAATTTAGTAATCAAAAAAGAAAAAAAAAAGAGAAAAGAGAGGGAAGTGCCACAAAACAAAAATCACTCCTCCCTTGAATAAAATGCCAAGTGATCGTATGCCTTGTTGTTATGGTACTCTCATAGTTGCTCATCATGGGATGAAATAATGTGATGTCACTAATTAGAGGAATGGATTTGGTCCTGATCTTGGAACGACAGGTTAATCACATGTTAATCATCCTTTACATGTAGGATTCATTGTGCCCTGGGTTAGTTAGCTCATGTCCCAATCTCTACAATCCCTTTCCATAGTTCATCTCATCTCACTGTTTGTGTAATTGTAGCTCATGTCGTGTGTAACATAGAATTCTTACCTCATTCCAGTGATATTTACATGTGTGTGTTTTGTGGAATCAGTGCGGATTGCATTTAACGCTTCTAGAGCCCATGGACACTTTTAAGTGTGGTTACACAAGGGCATTATAGGTTGAAACCTGCTTTGGGGAGGACCCACTTGTGTAATCTTTTGTAATCTTCACTTATGACACAATTCACACCCACCATTTCTTACCCTCAGCCTATTTTTCATAACATTCTTTTCCTATTATTATTATCCCTCCGAATCAACATTCCTATGTACCATCACATAGCCTTTTTCTCTACCACCCAAGGTCCTTATTGATAAAACCCACAGATCATTATTCATGCCTTCCAAACCATCTAATTACCCTAGAACCCTTCACCATGTGTCACATGTCCTAATTTCCATTTTTGATTCTAGGAAAAACCTTCAAAATTCAATATTTTCCCTCAAGCCTAAACATTGATATTGCATATGCAATGTATCGTACGATATATCGTGTCCCTAGAACTTATAAATAGGCAACCTCCCTGGCAATGGCACCAATGATGAGTGGTGAGGTACCCCCTACACTCAACCATACAAATACGAGTGTTACATGCATGATCCAGTTGAACTCCGTAGATGGACTAGTTGTGGCATCTAGATAGTTAGCCTTAGGTCGCAGTTCGCTGTCTTCCCACCTGGACTAGTATTAGCTTTGTCACATATGGTTTAGTCTAGAGTGAGTTGTATGATGTGTTTCTAACCTAATTCTACTCTTGAAGGCAATGGAAGGTAATATTAACTAAGCTAAGAGAGAAAGGGTGAGAGAGAGTCTCGCTATCCTAAGTGCGATGAGCATCCATTCCTTGATTATCCGTACACACCTTGAACTTTGTGCATGACTATCACTGGGATTACCAAGCACAGATCCTAGGTACGCTACTGGATTACCAAGTAGTCACACTTAAGTGCTCGTAATCAAGTCGTACTCATTCCGCATTAACAAGGGTTTAGGGTGAGAAGAGATTAACTAGGAAAGTAGTAAATAACAATTAATTAAATGATTAAGCTAAGTGAATGCTACAATGATGAAGTAATCTCGATCTTTATTTTCGATCATGTGCATGTCCAAGTACAATACATGTGTGATGTATCATATGCGATATCGTGTCCCCTACGACCTATATATAGGTGACCCCCCGCAACACTTAGCTTCATTTTTCACACATCACGTGGGGGAGTTTTTCAAATTTTTTCTCTACTACTTGTGAGTGTGACACCCTTGCTTTTCTACCTATATCTCACTTGCTGGTACTCTGATTTTAATTCCATCTAAACTTGCTTGAACCCGGAGTGTTCAACTTAGTCATGGGGGAGGGACACCTACCGAATAGCACCTAAATTTTTTGGAATTTATCATTACCCAAAGGACATTAGTTATAACACCAAATTCCAAAAAATGATGTACCTAAATGTTATAACACCTAATTATAGCACCCAAATGTTATAACATTTAGAATAATTGTGCCAAAAAATCATTGAATCCCTTTAGGTACATCGGGAAATTAAAATTGGAAACCACCTAAGTAAAATAGACTCATTATTACAATCTTTCAGGCAATATCACAAGGAGATAAAACAAATTAATTAATTAAGGCAAGTAGTAAGGTATAACTTAACTTCAAAAACAACCTTACTAATGCTTAGCCCCGTGTGATTGTAGATGGCCCTGAAACGTGGACAAAAGGAAGGTCCCACTAGAGGTGGAAGCAAACGACCTAGGAGAGGTGGAAGACAAGATCCTACTGGACAACATGCAGAACAGGAGGAACAATTGTTCAACATTCATCAAGAGGACCCTTCTATCGTACAGTCTAGGCAAGTAGAAGGAGGAGCTGATGTAATGCCTGAATAGGGACAACATCTCACGTTGCCCCAAGATTGTGTTCAGGCCATCCATGAAAAGTCCACATTCGCTACGGTGATTGTGGAATTAAACTTTGAATCTTTTGCAAAGTTTGCCCCCGAGGCTATTAGGGATCACCTCAAAGGGTCTCCCTTATGGCCTACCCTCTTCAAAAGCGGTGCTTGGTACCTAGGGGAGACGTACCAATTCTAGCACAATAGAGAGAAAGGCACCACTGTCAATATTTATGGTGTGATAGTCAATTTCTCCATGTAGACCATTTTAGAAGTGTTAAACATTCTGAATATAGGTCCCAAGGTTGCTCAGTTATCCACATGTTCAGACCTGGATATGCGATGGGATTGGTTAGAAAGGGTGTATGACAGAGATAAGACATTTGGTGAGTTGACGATGGAAGAGAGGATCTATTTCAAAATTGGAACTTATCACCTCTTCCCCAAGAAGGGCTTAAAAAGAATCTCAACATATGTAGCAAGAGGATGTGTAGTGCTGATGGGGAAAGTTAATGTTAACCTGCCTCATCTATACTTAACAGAGATCCTGAGGTGGTTTGAGGAACAGAAGACAAGGAAGATGGTGTTGCCCTTTCCATGTCTTATTAGAAAGCTATGCCAATGTGCTAGTATTAGGGGATACACTAATGATGTTCTCCAAAAAGCCCAAAATGCTTCATATGCAGAACTATTAAAGCCACCAGTTGCAAGGAAAATTACTAGTGAGACGCTGGGACCAGAAGAAGAAGAAGAAAAGGTGGTTGGACCAACTGCAACTCAACTTGCAAAACCCAGCTAACCTCCAAGTACAGAACCCAACCAATAATAGGAAGAAGGTCCTAGCACGGGCTAGGATTAGTCGTCACCGCCACAAGATTATAGACCATCAATGAGCCATCTCAGGGCCATCATCGAGATGGTTAGTTGGGGAAGTCGTGATGATGCAAATCTCTTCTGTGTCATTGATGATGTCATATAGCCCATAGTTTCTTTGGATCGCACAACGGGTAAAGTGTCTATTCATATAGAAGCAGGGGAAAGTACTTGCTCACAACAGATCTCAGGAAACATGGCATCTTTCCAAGTGCAATTAGAAATTGGTGAAGGGGCCACTGTGGTGGTCATGCAACACTAGGATGTTGCGGGAGCTATAGAAGTGATCGTAGACCACATCAAAGAATCGTTCAATGTACCTGTTGTGCCACTGGTAGATCTTACAAGAGCACAGGATGCTCAAACTTTGGCCAGAACCTCAATGACTCTTGTGGAACATGAGGATGTGCTTGATCGATTACTAAAAACAAGACAAGTAATGATGTCCCTGTTTGTTATCCCTCAGGATGTTATGGCAATTCAGTCAAACCTCATTTCCACCAAGGAGAAGATAGTTTTAATAGAAGTGAGGGCCGAGCATATTGAAGCAGAGGTGCAAAAATTACAAGAGTAGCTCATGGCCCTACAAGTAGCACAGTGGGATCCTTTACAATTTGTTCCCACAGACTAGCTGGACAACTTCAGAACTGAGAAACTAACCAAGATATTAACAGAGAATAAAAAGGTGGCTAAAGAAAAAGATAAGGTTTTTTGGGATGCCTCTGCAACATAGGCACAAACTCATGCGCATCTCAAAGCACTCAATGCCTTATAGGAGGAAAATAAATAGCTTGTTACCGACAACCTTTGGTTGACCTCTATGGAAAAGCAAAAGAATGTTCTTGAAGAACATTTCCATCAGTTGTGAGAACAATTCATCTGGATCAACCAAGACATAAGTCGATTAGCTAGGGAGAATTGAACCCTCTCAATGGAGGAGGTATGCGCAATTTGTCAAAAGACAGCCATTGAAATAAGCACATGGCAAAATGAGGCTAAATGGCATGAAAAGCTAAAGGAGCACTTCTGAGATCAGGTGCGGATGTACAAATAGATCCTTGAGAAGAAGATCCATATGGCCAAGGCCCACATCAATGCTATCAATGCTCAACACACTAACTGGTGGGCCATATTGGACACATATGCCTTTGCCCACCAAGCAGAAGTTAAGAACCGAGACTTGCAGATTCAAGATATAACAAAATACATGGAGTTGGCAAACCTATAGTAAGCCATCCTTTCCATGTTAATAGTAGGGCGTCTGAGAATAGAGCTCAAGCAATAGGTAGCTACCACCTATGTAAAATACAAAGCAGAATTTGCAGAACGCAAGAAGTTATTGGAAAAATTAGATATCGCAAATTCTGAACTTGAGGTGGTGAAAGCAAGCTACCAAGGATAAAAAGGTGTCACAACAGATCTGGGTTGACGGCTTGTGGATTTTCAAGAATACAAAGATAAAGCTAGAGCCTACGAAGAGGAACGTTAGGTGTTTGCAGCTTAGTATGTCAATGCTAATCAAATGTTTCCGCAACTACCCTACCCATGGGAGGTGCCAACTCCATCAAACATTAAAACATTAGCATGGACGGCATAGGATCCCTGGACCGAAGAGAAGAAACTCTAGGCCATACTTCAACACCATAAAGTCCCAAGACTTGGAGCACAAGATAAGGGGAAAGCACCTATGGAGGAGCCACCGCCACCAGGAACTACATGAGTTCCACCAATTTTGTAGCTATAGCACATTTCTTATGTTTTGTCTTTGTTTTTTTTTTCATTCCACACTGCAGCATAAACCCATTTTCACCATCCAATAATCCCATACCTATCCACTGTGTAATCAATGTAACTCAAGGACGAGTTTTCACTCAGTCGTGGGGGTATGATGAGTCGCCATTTAGTGCACCATGATATCGTTTATGCGATATCACAGCCTCATTGTAATATCGTGTATGCGATATCATAGTTTGTCTCCTCATCTATAAATAAGAGGAGTCACTTAGGAGATAGAAGTTAGTTAGTCATTTTTAGTTTAAGTGTTAAAGTTTTAGTTTTCATTTTTCTCTTAACCCTTTTCCTCCCAGTGTATGCCTGTAGTGTGGTGATTGTAATTGTATGACATCCTTTATTCTAGTGTGATGTACTTGGACACGCACATGAATAGAAATAAAGATTGAGATTACTTCATCATTGCAGCATTCACTTAGCTTAATCATTTAATTAATTATTATTTACTACTTTCCTAGTTAATCTCTTATCACCATAAACCCTTGTTAATGTAGAATGAGTACAACTTGATTACGAGCACTTAAGTGTGACTACTTGGTAACCCAGTAGCATACCTAGGATCTGCGCTTGGTAATCCCAGTGGTAGTAGTGCATGAAGTCCAAGGTGTGTATGGATAATCAAGGAATGGATGCTCATCACACTTAGGCTAGCTAGGCTCTCTCTCACCCTTTCTCTCTTAGCTTAGTTAATATTACCTTCCATTGCCTTCAGGAGTAGCATTAAGTTAGAAACACATCATACACCTCACTCTGGACTAAACCATACATGACAAAGCTAATACTAGTCCAAGTGGGAAGACAATGAACTGCAACCTAAGGCTAACTGTCTAGATGCCACAACTAGTCTGTCTGCCACTCATCACCTACCCTTCTAGTAGTACTACTTTTATCCTACAACTAGCTATTTTTATTTTAACTATTGTATCTCTTAATTTTTTTTGGTTATCTTTCTTTCTTTCTTTTCCATTTCTATTTAACTATAACTAAAATAAAAATGGCTAGTTTTGGCCAAGAGGCCAACACTTTTGGCGCAATGTTGGGTGGCAAGGGAATGAAGTTTGACACCACTGCCATGTTACACCACGTCAAATCCCACCAAATGGATATCATGATAATGTTTGTTGGTTTGGGCAATAGCCGGTACCAAATAACTCTACTACCTATATGTAGCATCCAACATCAACTTACCAAGCTTCTTTTAGAACCCTCATGCACCATGCAGCAAGCTCTAGAGCTTGCACACCAATTGGATGGGCTTTGTCACTGTGGCCATGGACTCAGTCGAGATCCAGCACATCGAATTCCGAGACATCATCATCACATGGTAGCGGACCATGACAAAACTAAAATGGATTGCAGATCTCATGGACTACATGTGCCCTGCAGAAATCAATCCTTTGCATCCTCACCTAGACATAAAGGTCCAGTTTGGCTTCTTGAATTTATACACGGTCCAAGAGAATGACTACCATTATTGCACTCTGAGCACCTACAAGCAAATTGATTCAGAGATCAAGTAATTGGTTCAGTGATGAAGCATCTAGTGGATAACGTCGATTGGGCTGCATCAACGAAGCCCCATCAACATGGTCGTGTCAACGTGACCTCATCAATGCATCTTGCCACATGTTGACGTAGCCTCATCAATGCAGAGTTCATTTTCCACTATCAATATGTATGCACCCACCTCATTTAGGTATTTTTTTCCTTTTTTTCAAGTTGTAGCAAATCTCTTACAGTTTGTTTGCACAAGAGTTAGACTATTTTCCCAAATGCATGCCCACAGTGTGATGCTTGTAATTGTATGAAACCTTTATTCGAGTGTGATGTACTTGGACACATACATGATCAGCAATAAAGATTAAGATTACTCCATCATTTTAGCATTCACTTAGTTTTAATTATTTAATTATTATTGTTAATTGTTAATTTTTATTTATTATTTTCTTAGTTAATATTTCTTTACTGTCATTTACTATTCCTGTTGTTAAACGTGGAATGAGTACGAGTTAATTGCAAGCATTTAATTATGACTACTTAGTATCCTAGTAGCATATCTAGGAGCACTCAAGTAATATACACTTGGTAATCCCAGAAGTAGTACATGAGGTCCAAGATGTGTACGAATGATTAAGGATGAATGCTTATCACACTTAGGCTAGCTTAGATTCTCTTCTCCCATTCTCTCTTAGTGTAATCAAAGTTATTTTCCATTACCTTTAGGAGTAGCACTAGTTTAGGACCACATCATACACCTCACTCTAGGCTAAACCATACGTGATAAAGAAATACTAGTCCATGTGGGAAGACAACGAACTACAATCAATGTGTAACTATCTAGATACCACAACTAGTTCATCTGTGGAGTTTGATCGGATCATGCGTACATGCTCATATTCGTATGGTTAAGTGTAGGGGTAGCTCGCTACTCATCATTGGCACCGTTGCGAGAGATGGTACTAGTTATCTAGATTAGTTATATCATACAAGATTGCTATAACAAAGTATTCATGATATATCTTTTAGAAATGAAATTAATTTCAACTAAGTCACACATGATTCACAACAATGTCTCTCTCACAAGGTTATGATCACACCACAACTAGTGAGGCAATTCATTGGAGAACCAACAAAATATATGATGATGAAGATGAAGTTAGGAGTACTCAATCCTATGCAGGGGTCTTCTATGATCATGAGCATCCCAATGGTACTCAAGAACTCTTGTCATCCAACTCTAGCACCTTTAGTGAGGATGGACATCCCATAGAATGAGGGGGCCCATAAGGCCTAGGACCTTCTCAATAATTAACAAGAATCTATTTAGGGATGATTGGAAGACTTGCAAAAGTCATGATGAGTCTTCCAGTTCTTTCTCTTCCTTTGCTCCTTCAACATTAGGTCATGACACAGATGATCTTCTTTCAAGGGGTCGGCGTAGAAATAAAAATCAAGCCCACAGGTAAAGTAAAAAATTCCAATATGAATGAAGACAACATTGCTTCAACTTGCAAATTCAAAACCTACCTAGTGACAATGAACCCCTGCTGGCCACTAAGAGCCTAATGCATATACAAGAGGCTGTTCGAATATCCCGCAAGCATCGCAAGGAAATTCGTCTACCCAAGCTTGATTTAAATAACTTCCCCAAGTTTTTAGGAGGCCATGATTTAGATCCACAACATCATTTGCAAGCCTTCTATGATGCTTGTGTATGGAACAATATTGATAATGGATGGCAAAAACTTAAGCTCTTTCCTACAACACTCGTTGGCCAAGAAAAAGTATGGTATAGGTCCTTAAAACCACAATCAATTTGACGTTGGCCGACAATGGTAAAAATCTTCAATGAAAGATATCAAACCTATGTAAGAGTGTCAACCTTGAGGAGACAAATCCAAGAATGGAAACAAGGGTAGCATGAACCCTTCGACATGGCCTTAGAAAGATACTATTGATTGTTAAACAATTGCCCAGGCCATGGATTCTCTGAGGAAAGGCTAATGTATTACATCATGGATGGGCTTTGTAATAAAACAAGAGAGACCCTAGGGATGTATGCCCCAAGTCAACTATATGAGCTACAGATCCACCAACTCCAAGAGCTTATCCAATGGGTAGCAGAAGAAGAAGGAGAAATAGCTAAATGGGAGAATGTTGAAAGTTCTCAACAAGACCAAAATCTCAACTTAGTAAGGGTCCATGATAATGAAGAAGAGAAATCAACTCACTTCAAGGTGGTGGAATCATCTTTACCAATCCTACAATCACTAGATGAAATTGAGGCAAAGATCAATAAGATGATAGACTGGGTACATGAAAAATGTGGAGAATATGCCAACATTATTAGAGAAAGAACCATGACGAACCAAAAAAACAAGATAGAACATCACTAGATAATTGAAAAGAAGGGTTAAAGAGAATAAGGATAAGAACTCAACTACCAATCATACATATCAATGTAATATTTGCCTATACAATCACCCCACAGGCCAATGTCCAATCTTGTCACATTTACATGAGCATTTGGGAAGGAATGTTACATATAGATTTCATACAGAAATACCGGGTTCAATTACAGTGGCAAAAACCCTAGTCATGGGGGAGGCCATCGTTAGACTGGTCACACCCTTCCTACCATCTGAACCCAAGCACTTATTATGTTCAGCATCCTGTTTCCCTAATTGGGTCAACATCCTCTATTTCACCACATCGTTATCATTCTCCTAAGTACTATCAACCCATGTCCTCTCCAACAAGATTACCACCACATGTTTCTTACACTTCTCTTCATCCTCAATATTCTCATCATTCACCTCCTTCTACATTGCCACCAGTTGTGCCATAAGGTTTTGCACCACAGCATAAACCCACGAACGTTACTTATGCTACTACTGTCAACAACAATGGGAACCCTCCACAACGTCAAAAGCATCTTTTCTTTAGGCAGGACCATAGAAAGAGACATCACAATTCTAAAACCACTGCATCCTCCAACTCAACACAAGTTCAACACTATGATGCATCTACCTCCTTGAACTTGATGCCTTCTGTTACTCTATTTGGGCCACCAATCAACACTCCAACAACCATGTAGCCCAATGAATATAGCCACCTGGGAAAACATATCGATCCTTGCATACCATCTTATTGTCGCAAGTGTTGTAGTGGGTCAACTCCTTATCACATGACCACATCTTATAATTTTCCCCACTATGCCAACTTTAATCAAGTGTGTGAACCCCAAGTTGGGTACATTCCAACCACCACATCAAAAGACACCCAATGGTTTGGATATGATCATACTCCAATATTTTCCACATGCATGGATCCACATTTTGTATTTATTAATTCTAGCCATGCTCAAAAGTTTAGTTATGGGGGATATCCTCCATTCTAACAAGCAGAATTGGTAAATGATTTTCCTTTTCTTTGATTTTACATTTTTTTGTTTTCTAGTTTTTTCATTTCCAATTTATTGTTTTATCTTTTTTAGGGTAATCTCACTAGCAAATAAAATACTCATGTGACTTATTGATTAAGGTGTTGTTCTATGCTATCAAGTCTTAGGTTACCAATTATTTGGACAGTGACCCTACAACATCAACCCACCCATTCTATTAATAAAAGGTTCTACTCTGGGTTCAATGATATTCTTGTCATCATTAAAACTTAAAGTAATTTTGTGCTTATTATGCCGAAAGCAAAAAATGATGGACTAAGAGGGAATGGCCAGGGTGTGACATCAAGGGGACTTGTGGATTCCTTTGGTGACATCTGTAGGTGCTATCATGTAGCCTAGTTGTGCTAAGGTCCTTGTATATCTAACAAAAAATGGGAGTAAGCGTAATAATATTTTTTGTTAAAGTAATAATATTTATTATTTTCTTAGTTAATATTTCTTTATCATAATTTATTATTCCTGTTGTAAAACACGAAATGAGTACGACTTAATCACAAGCATTTAAGTGTGACTACTTGGTATCCCAGTAGCGTATCTAGGAGCGCTCAAGTAATATACGCTTGATAATCCCAGAAGTAGTACACAAGATCCAAGATGTATACGGATGATTAAGGATGGATGCTTATCGCACTTAGGCTAGCTTAGATTCTCTTCTCCCATTCTCTCTTAGCTTAATCAGAGTTATTTTCCATTGCCTTCAGGAATAGCACTAGTTTAGGACCACATCATACACCTCATTCTAGGCTAAACCATACGTGACAAAGCAATACTAGTCTAGGTGGAAAGACAGATCAACATGTAATTATCTAGATACCACAACTAATCCATCTGCAAAGTTCGACCCAATCGTGTGTACACACTAGTATTCGTATGGTTGAGTGTAAAGGTATCATTTAACAATACCTGATCATAAATTTTGGATATGGGTATGAAAACCTAGAAATAGTCTCACCTCAAGAGGGTTACATGGTCTTTTAAAAATAGTAAACTAAAAAAAAGGAACCTGAAATTTAAATTAAATAATTGTTTAGAATACAATAAGTTTCTAAAAGAAATAAGTTTTCACGTTGATGCTATTGGTTCGTCGGTGTTGATGGTGTCCATTACTGGATTGCAAGAGAACCCTGTTGTAGTCATGGCAACGTTGCTGTGCCAATAACGAGGCCGTTGCTGAGGTGCCGTTATTGACGTGTCCGCGTTGGGTGATCACTTGCCGCATATTGTTGAAAGCCGCTGCTACCAACACCTAGGCCTGTAGTTGTAACATCATTACTATGTGCCTGCACTGTTGTCAGTGACCAAGGGAGGAGAGGAGGCTGCCTGCTAGGCAAGCAAAGAGAAAGAAAACCATTGCCGTGCCCCATCAACGCATGCTCACCGCGGTGTCGCATGTGTCTGCTCATGTGTGCCTGCAGTTTGCAAAAGAAAACTGCTGCCAGCCAATTTCCCAGATCAAAAGAGACCATCAGAAAGAGAGAAGGCCTCCCCATGGCACCAGGAGACTGATCTCCCCGTTGCAGCTGACACGCTGCTGGTTCGCTCAGAAAGAAAAAAAGAAAACCGCTACCTGCGGGTTTCCTGGCTGCCCCACTCCCTGGAAAACCGATCCCTGGTTCAGCAATACCTGAGCAAGCAGCTCTCCATTACTGTGACAGACCACAGCCTAGGCAGCGCCCTGGCCATGATCACTACCTACGATATCCTGGAAATGCAATCAGACGAAGCCAACGAGCAGGTCCCCATTACTGTGTTCTCCTTCTTCGGATCACCACTGGGGAATTGGGCATTCGGGAATCGGTGCAACGAACTGGGTCTGCGATTTCTACGCATCGTGACGGTCCACGATGGGATCCCGAAGGTCCCTGAGCTTCTGTTCAACGAGAAAACGACGCAGGGCCGGCTGGCAGCTCTGATTCAGAAGCTGCCATGGCATTACTGTCACGTCGGGAGGGAACTGAGTCTGGATCCGGAATGGTCCCGGATCCGGCTGCGCTTCATGATGTGGAAGGGCTGCTGCATTTGGTGGATGGGTAT
>MNCI01014407.1:638626-671293 GCA_015680685.1 Gnetum montanum
CATTAGAAGATCTAAGAACAGCTCCCAGAGCATCAGCAGCTAGGATGAAAAGATAAGGGGCTAAAGGGCACCCTTGTCGAACTGATTTTTGAAGCTCAATGACCTTAGAGAAGGATCCGTTAATGCAGATGACTGAAGAGGCCTCGGACAAAACAAGATCAATATGTCTCTCAAAAGCATTACCTAAGTTGTGGTGTTTGACTATACTTTTTAAAAAGGACCAATCAAGCATGTCGTAAGCTTTAGCAAAATCAAGCTTAAGAAGAATAGCATTTTGATTAGTGGAAGAAGCCCAGTGCAAGCCCTCAATAGCAGTAACAACATTGTCTAAAATATATCTACCTTGAACAAAACCGGTTTGCTCCTTGCTTATAAGATGAGGAAGAAAGGGTTTAAGTTTATTAGCTATAGCTTTGGCAATGATTTTATAGATGACATTTAAAAGAGTGATAGGGCGCCAATTACTTATATTCAGTCGATCTCCTGACTTGGGGAGAAGCTTAATAATACCAGCGTTGATCTGCTTACCAAAGGATCCTTCCCTAAGAGCTTCCTTATATACCCTATAAACAGTGTCTTGAAGAGTGGGCCAGAATTTGGTGGATGGGTATGACGGCCACGGAAGAAGGTTTTATCTCAACACGGGACGTGATCCTGCGTTGCTGAACAAGAGGAGCTGCCATATGTTGTTGGAGGAGTACGAGGTGAGGGCCGCTGGATTCAGCCCTGCCGGGTTTAGCGGCCATGTCAGCGGCCTGAGTTGGCGCTGACGTAAACGTGGCAGATCGTGTGTGTATGTAAATATATATATTTTTTGATGATATAGATGCTGAAAATACCATACAATGAGGTGGCAAAAGATGCTCCATTTGACAATCATGGGGTTTGTGTCGGTGTTTGAAAGTTAGTGTTCCCAGCTTGAAAATTGTGGAATTTGTCCCACGGTTTTTTCGCAAACGCCAGCGCCGAAGGATAGGACTGGGAAATAGCGTTTAATAATGAATAGTGATTAAATGCCAAATAGTGAAGGTTTTATATATTTTTATCTTTTGATGTGAGACTACTTTAATCAACCTTTTGAGATGTGTGGTTTGGACAATTGCAATACCAACCAACTGTGTGATTTGGACAATTGCATTACCTGCCCCTATTATTTATAAATAGTGCACGTCCGAAATGGATAAGGATGGCTTAGTTATCATCTTTTGTAAGTTGTGAATTTGATAAGCATTAATGATCTCTATAATTCACCATCTCATGATGTAACATTAAGATTTTTATATACTTTGTTGGTACAAAGTTAAAATGAGGATCAAGATGTGTTGTTAAAAGTTTTACCAAACCTTTGTTAGTGTTAACATTTGTTAATGGTTGCATATATCTATATTAATAAAATGGTGGATAGCCTTCAATCTTGTCATCTCATTCCAACCATAGGAGAATTAGCAAATATATATCCTAGCAATAACCTAAATGCTACATGCTCTAAAAGTTAACCTATTGTAAATAGTTAAAAGCAAGCGATTTACGATACATCACATAACCACAAAGGATAAATCACTTTGAAAACTATTGATTAGTAAGCCTGTAATAAATTGTGAGCTTGAAAACACCAACAAATACGTGAGTACTAATAATAATAGGTAGTGATAATCTTATTCGTTATTTTAAAATAGAAAGCTTTAATTTTTGCATATATTTTCTTATTCATTTTTTAGCATGATTAGATTATCTAAGTGATCCTTCTTTTGTTTATTATGCACTCTTAAACTTATAACATGAGCATTCTACATGAGTTTGGGCTAAACATTATTCTCGATAGTTATTAGAGAAGGAAAAAGCCATGATAAAGATTATAATTTTTTGGCTGCTCAAATGAATCTTCCATCCATTTCAAGTGGATTAGACGATTTTGAAGAATCAATGCATTTATATGATACGAATGATAAAATCCAGTTACAAAATAGAAGATGTTGCAAACAATGTAGAGACCCGTTATTGTGTGTGTAGTAGATAGACATCCACATGGATTCAAAGTCTCAGATGATAACAGTGATGATATTGAGCAATCTCTGCTTATATCTAAAGGTTCAAGGGTTATGCTCATAATTAACCTTTGGCTTGAAGCAAGATTGGTGAATGGTGCACTTGGCATGATTCATAGTATTATGTATCATCTAGGTAAACAACCACCTGCATTACCATCGTACGTTGTTGTTGATTTTGACTCTTACATCAAATGTCCCTTTGATAATGGTAATCCTCATCATGTGCCAATTATACCTAAGGTTTGAGGAGCATCGTGTTAGTTACTATTACGATTGGCATGGGCCATGACTATTCATAAATCTCAAGGAATTACAATAAATAAGGCTACTATTAACATTGATTCAAGAGAAGTTACCGGTTTAATGTTTGTTGCATTATCTAGAATCAAGACCATTGATTCTTTGAAGATTCATCCTCCTTTCTCTGTGTAAAGATACAGAAAGATTTTAGATGCTAAACATCTCCATAGTAGAATTGCACAGGAAGTTCATTTTACTCAATTGAAGGATTAGGCATATTGAGTTCACACTTATCAGTATACTTTGCATTTTGCTCAATCCTATTTTACAGCTCTGTAATGTTTGTTGAAATAATTGTGAAATGTATTCCTTCATCAACATATACGAAATATATAAAGTTTTATTTCTATCAATTTATGTTTACCAATATATATTATTTGGAATGCAAATAGTGATCTTATTTAAATAGTTCTATTAATATTTTAACAACTTGACCATTTATAACTATGTCCTTTATAATGATAATTGATAACATAAAACCTTAAAAAAAATTAAATTTTACTCATTGCTTACGAAAGCACTTCACTAGCTTATATATATATATATATATAGATTGGCCAAGATGATTTTAACCAAGTCCAACTACTAGATGAGGTAACAAAATAACTAAAAATGGAATCACTCATCCCTCTATTTCTCTACCACTTACCCAATTTAGTTTTACCCTCTCGGTCAAGTTTGTTCTATATTTTTTTATTCACGGCATTTTTGAGCTGTTATTTATGCGAGAGATTTATTTCTCAAAAACACCATGAACAAACAAAGAAAGAACAAACTTGATCAAGATGGTAAAACTAAATTGGGTAAGTGGTTGAAAAATAGAGAAGGAATGAGTAATTCCATTTTTAGTTATCTTGTTACCTTGTCCAGTAGTTAGCCTTGGTTAAAATCATCTTAGTCAATTGATAGAGATATATATATATATATATATATATATGTATATATCTAAGCTAGTTATTTTTATTGTAGTTATTATATTTTTAAATTTTTTTCTCTTTTTTTCTAAAACTAACCATTATCCTCTACATCTCAACTAGTCATTAATTATAATGTTTTATTCTATCTTTAACCCTTTAACAAATTAAGTGCAACCAATGATGACTAGTATGATGTGAAACATCTTGCCAAAAAAAAACATAAATTATGGATGATACAATTTAATAGCATACTTTTTAGGTATTTATTTAATACACTCTTCTAGTTCATTAAAAAATGTGAAATTAGTGAAAGGGAACATACTATTGTAAAAGTTATCAAATTTTGTAGTTTCATTGTAATGAACTGTATTTTTTCTGGCTCCGATATCGAAGCCCTGATATCAGATACCCGATATTGGGGGCCAAGATGCGATGTAAGATATTCGATATCATAGGATGTGTGCTAGCATATAAATATAACACTTGGGCACACAATTAGGGCATAAGTTTTTTTATAGCATAGTAGAGCTCTTGTAGTTTTTCTTCTTCAAAGTTAGAATATTTTCCCAAGTGCCTGCAATAGGAGTCATTGAGTGTACAGATCTTTATTCAAGCACTTTTGTACCTAAGCGTTGTTGTACCTAAGCACAGTAGTGTGTGCAACAATAAAGATGAGCTTTCTAATAAACCTTGCAACACTTTGGCTAGATTGAATATTTTATTTATGCATTTAATGTTTTATGCAATTTTATTAAATGCTTTCAAGTAATTAAGCTAAGTTAAGTTAGCTAGGCTAAATAGCAATTAATTGAGCACATAAGTATGACTGCTTCTAGCATGTGCATGATGCTTGGTAATCCCAACAATGCTTAACATTTGGTAACCCAGCAGCATTATATGTGTTTAAGATTGATGAGCCACGAGGTGTTCCCTACATCTAACCATATGAATCAGAAGCATTCATGCATGATTAAGTCAAATTCCATGGATGGGACTAGTTGTGGCATTTAGATCATTATGTCTTGATCGTAGTTCGTTGTCTTCCCACTTGGACTAGTGGTACCTTTGTCACGTATGATTTACTATAAAGTGAGGCATATGATAATTGATATTATTTCAACCTTATGCTACTCCTAATGATAATAGAGAAATCAATTACTTAATCTAATTAACAATAGAAAGATAAAGTCTAAACTAGCCTACAGGCGATAAGTGTCTATTCCCAACTTACTGTACATGTCTTGAACCCACATATCCACCACTAGGATTACCAAGCGCTATGCTATTGGGTGAACTAAGTAATAATTTTGCTAAGATTACCAAGTGAATATCTATTTATGTTCAAAATTGGTCGTGCTCACTCTACCAATTCATTAATATGCATGAAATTGTAAATATTAACTAAGTACATAAAACATAAACTGCATAGAAAGTAAATTTAATATAAGTCAAAGTGATGCAATGAATAAGAATCAATCTCAATCTTATTTTCGTTCATGAAATGCATCCAAATACATTGCCACTCGAATAAGACATTGTACAACTAACTCAAATCCACATTGTGGGCACTCACTAACTATTCTTTAAGACTACGGAATAAAATTGTAAGAGTTTGACTACTTTATTGACCAAAGAATTATCCTCAAACCTAGGCTAACATATATCCCACAATATCAGATATCTAACATCGCATCTTAGCCCTCGATATCAAGTATCTGATATCAGGGCTTTAATATTGGATATTCAATATTGTAGCTAACAAAAATTAACTTGTTATTCAAATAGATGTGATGACATGCGTCAAGGCAGCTATGTTGAGGCATCTAACTCAACACAGCTGCATCAACACAACCAACCAATGCTTCATCATACCCCCATGGCTAAGTAAAAACTCATCCTCAAGTTAACAAGATAGGATTAAGCTTTCTTTACAAAAAACTGGGAATGATGGGATTATTGATTAACACTAACTACTAACTGACTTTGAGTATCGCATTACAAAATTTTATTCAAGTGAATGCATATAAATGATAGAGTGACAAAAAGACTAGATAGACATTGAAGATTACAAAATTTACAAAAATCTTCAAAAATCCACTGAAGATGATTCTTCTTGTTGCCACTAACGATGGCAGACTTCCAACCTTAATTGTTATGTCAATGCTTTTTGGGTTATGTAGAACATTATTGAAGGATGGACTAACATTTCTTCTCATCATTCCATGGATCTAACAAACATGTGATGTTTGAGCTACTATCTTATATGTGCTACAATTTTTCCATGGACATATCCTCCATTGTCCCCTTCTTAGCTTTGTTTTCATGCTTGGTTAGAGACCTTCTTCCTTAGGCATTTCTTTTAACATCACCTGCAATCACCAAAGGATCAACATTAGTTTTGATAATTTTTTTCTAAATAAGAAATCCTATTCAAATCCCTTAGTTTATGTTTAAGCACAAGGTGATGACAACATACTATGCTCAAGGCTATGAGGTAACTAAAATCATCAAGCTATTCATCTTATTTTGGTCAATTACTACTAGTTACCACAATGTTTGAAAATAGGATGTTAGAAGAAAATTTCAAAAATTTCAAAAAAATTTCAAAGCACACAAGCTTTGGAATAATTGAAATTAAATGTCTAATTCAGAAGATTACAAAGAAATATTAATGGATATGGAAGTAGAACAATAGGAAAAATTAATGAAACAAATGAGAATTAGTTTCAAAATTATGCATAAATTCAGAGAAATCGTCACTAGTGTTCTAGAAGATGTGAAGGCTAGTTCAAAGCTATGATAAACAAAAGTTATGCAAGTGGGTCCTCCCTAAAGAAAGTTCCTACCATAATGTCCTTACATAACCACTTCTATAGATGTCCATGGGCACCTTAAAAGTTAAATGTAGATCATGTCTTTGTTCCAAAAAACACACAACTATCATAGTTGGGATGTTACACTATACTACAAAAAACCAAAAGGGTCATAATTGCATGCAATAGTGAGGTGAATAATGGAATGAGAAGGGATTGCAAAGATCAGGAAGTAAGGTACTTGGCCATGTCCACAATAGGTTGTTGTGAAAAAATATGATTAAAATGATCAACATACCTATCCATCCAAATTTAGACCAAGTCCATATCATGAACAATGACCTCGCATAGATGTATTCCATCCTACCAACCACCAAAAGTCCACAACCACCTCAAAGAACAATCATCACTCTAAAAAGAGAAGAATGAAGGAAGGGCCTTAATTAGATGGGTACCTTCAAGCATGGGTAACATGTCTTTCTAGCCCCATAATTAGTGCTTATAGCCAGTTATTGTGTCTAAGGGGTGTGCTTTGAATTTTCATTATTGTTGTTTTTCTTTTTCTCTTTTTCATTTTATACTATTATGTATTTTTAAATTATATATATATATATATATATTTGAAATGGGAACCACACCATGCAAAGGTAGAGCTTCCTTTTTATTGGTTAATGGAGGAGTGATGATACATTTCAAGAGAAGTGATAAACCACATGAAAGAAGTCAAGAAGAGAACCCAACAAATCCCCTTAAGCTCACATCCTTACCATTCCCACTTGGTCATTCTCCCTTTCTTCAAGGTATAATGACCATTGATTAATTTTGATTTTGTGAAAGAAGAACCAAATTGTTTCCATCAAAAAGCCCTTTTATTCAAAGAACTAAAGGGATGGATGAGGTGGTCTCACTACTTTACACAATTACTTACCCAATCATCTTGATAGCATAACACAAAAACCCAACACATAGCATTGACTTCTGCATAATGACTTGATAATATTATTAACAAAAACATGAAATGCATTCATAAAACATAAAGTGAATGACTTAAGAAAAAAATATAAAGAAAAGAAAAATATTAAGAAATGGAAAGCATATGAAGAATTAAAATATTTTGTAAGAAATAGGAAAATGATAAATAATCATAAAACAAAAAAGGTGGAAAACAATTATTAGTTCTTGAACCAGAATGGAACATCATCCCCACAACTAATCTTATGGCTGCACATTCAGGAGATGGACTAAACAATCCCTTGATTATACACCACTTGTTTTCCATCTATCACTGTTACTAATTTAATTAATCACATGGTGGCACATCTAACATTTGTGATAGTCTTGTTTGAATCATTCGAAGACGTATCTTCATCTAGACTTGATGGTATTTCCATTTTGGGGGATCAAAATGTGTTTGATTCTTTTTCTTGATTTGTGTTTTAATTTCCAAGTCTTTGTGTTTAATATCCTTTTCTAGTGTATAATCCAAGTGTAATATATCTGTGTCTAAGTCCTATGTTTGGTTCATTTTCTTAAGTCTAAAACTAATAAGTGAATCAATTACTTCCATGGATCTTTGAAACAATTTTATATTCTCATTTTCAAGCCACTAGGTGTCTTCTAGTTTAGTGGCTACTACATAGACTGCTTTTTTCTCACAAACTTGTTCATTAGCTTTGTTGTGGGTTGTGTTAATATTTTGAATTTCTTGTCTATAACTGCATCCTTTACAATTAATGATGCATGGATTTTTCTATCTCTCCACAATGATAAGTTCATCATTTATTTCTTGTTTTGGAGTGATAACGGTTGTTGGCTTTATTGTATCATTAGGAGACATCATTTCGGCAAGGAAGGTTGTTGCATCAGGTTGGTCTTATGTTAGTTTTGATGAGTTAGTAGGTCCTTGAGTGTTGTGCTTATGTATGGGGACCATCCTAAAGAAAGGGTGTTTCCAAGATTGTAGTGGAGATCTACTGGCATTATCATTTCTACCACAACTAGCATTCTTTCATTGATGTTTTGGTGTTGAACCTTCCTATCTTGCTGGTTGTGACATGTGATAGAGGTGAGTATGAGAATATTGAGAATATGATGAAGGATGAGAGGTGTGAGGTGGTGATCCTTCAAAAGATGTTGTAAGTTGATGATATTCTAGAAGTGGTAATAAGGATTTGAGATTGATGAATCATGATATCGGGGCAGTGATATCAAATCCGTGATATCAAGTCCGCGATATCAGAGCTTTCCATGTGATGTAGGATACCCGATATCGCGTCTTACCTCATAGCCTATAAATAAGAGGTAGGTGCACTTGGTTTGCAGTAGTTAATTTTAGTCCCTTACCCAAACTCTTGTCTTTTCTTCCTCTCAGAGTTAGAATTATTTCTACGTGCCTGCAGTAGGGGTCATAAAGTGAACAGATCTTTATTTGAGCATTGTGTACCTGAGCACACCTTGTGTACGGCAATAAAGAAAAACTTTGTGATAAACCTTGCAGCATTCAGAATAGATTAATTAATGTTAATTACTATTACTTAATTCTTTCCTTAGTTAATTAATGATTCTCTCTCACCCTACAACTCTCTTAAGTAAGCACACACAATACGATCACTTCGAGCATGTAACACTTGGTAACCCAGTAACGATTAGCGTTTGGTAATCCTAGTAGTGTTGCACTGGTTCAGGATGTGTACAACAAGTGAGAACAGATACTGATGTTAGGATCAGTTAGAGTCTAGTTAATAAGTAGTCAAATTAAATTATTTACTTAGTTATCTCTCTCTTCCCTTATTAGTAGTAGGACAGAAAAACACAAAAAGGTATAAAAATCATATGCCTCAAGTTTACTTAACCATACAATTGTGACATACAAGTAAGCTTGGGAAGACAACGATTGACCAACCCGTTCTTGTTCCACAAAGGCACATAAGCACTTAGTCCTTGGAATTTGACTGGATCATGCATGGATGCTCGTATTTGTATGGTTGAGCGTAGGGATACCTCACCACTCATCACTGGTGCCATTGCTGGGGACTTTGATTGTTTATGTGCTAACTAAAACATAGAAAATCTTTCACATCATTGGAATGAACCCTTGGGTTTGGTTAAAAAATAATAAATAATAATACATTGCACACTGAATAGACAATCATGTCTCATTCTTCGTACAAAAGTGTTTCACCGCCTAGGTCTGATACAGGGAACAATCGAAGACATAGTACACATGATAATCCTCCAACCCCTTAACAGTTTCATGTGGTATATGTTCATCCCAATAAATATGTACTGAACTTTACCTTTATCCTCCACTAGGATGAACAAATTTGTTGGCGAGACTTAGAAGGTAACATAGTGTTACCTCCTGATCGCTCTGTCCCAGACATGCTTCTTCATGATCTCACATGAATTGGTATGTAGCACTTATAGGTAGAGTATGTTGTGCATGATCATGACTCAAGAGAGTATTGACCCAAGGAGGCACAACATCAAAGGGATTTGCAACAGGAGAGACGTCATGAATCCATGAAGGAAAAGTTGTCATAGAATGTCCCACATGTCCTAAGAAAAAATGAGGGTGGTGAACCTACCTCAGGTAGTCACCCACACAATGATGTTCCTCTCATTGACTTCAGTCAAGGGGTTGTGTATTAGAAGCTTTACTCAACTATCCATAACCCAAATTTTGTATCAACAGACATAAACGATCTAAAAAACTAACACGAGCACATAACAAAGATGGACATTTTGATCGTAACCGTGATCGAGGCCATGACCACTGAAGAGAAGGAAGTAGGCACCGACATGATGACGGTTCCCCTTCTTCTTCACCTTCATCATCTCCTTCACCCTCTCCTTTAGGATCTAGACGTTGTCACAAAGAAAAAGACCGTGAGGATAAGGGTAAGGAAAATAAGAATCATAGATAAAATAGTTGAGAAAGGGGATGAGGCCACTCTAGAGAAACACACTGTGAAAGAAGGGAGAGTAGGGAACAACATAGGCATCATAGACATCATAGACAAGATGATCATAATGAACGCCTACTCGCTACTTGAAGTATGTTAGACATAACTGATGCCGATAGGATCCCAACAAGGCACCAAAAGGATAGTAGGATCAAGAGATTAAACATGAACATATTCCATGATTTGAAAGGAGATACAATGCTAATCCTCAAAATCATCTACAAGAATTTTATGATGCATGTGCCTTACAAAACATAGAAAGTGAATGACAAAAACTTAAGTTGTTCTCACAGACACTAGTCAAAGAAGCAGAGAGCTGGTATAAGTCCTTAGAACCAGAATCCATTCGTAGGTGGAGTACCATGTTAGATTTGTTCAACAATAAGTACCAAACGTACTCCCGAGTTTCCAACCTGTGAAAGCAAATCCAAGGTTGGAAACAAGGAGGACACGAACCCTTAGATGCTATCATGGGATGATATTATCCATTGTTACATAGTTGTCATGGCCATTGTTATTCGCAAAGGGATCAACTACACCATCTCATAAATGGGCTTAGGCATGAAACACGAAGAACCCTTGGGACTTATGCTCAAGGAAGACTATCCGAGCTTAGGTCCCATCAAATTTAAAGACTATTGGAGCAAGTTGCTAAAGAAGAAGGTGAGCTATAGAAGAGAGAAAGTATGGAAGAATATAACAAAGATCCTTCCCTCTAAAAGAGGGAAGTAAGGTTCTATGAGGATGAAGAAGAGTTACCACTCGAAGAGATGGTGAATAAGAAAACCTTGCCTATCCAAAAATTAGCATCAGAAGTATCGACAAAGGTAGACCAAATGTGGGATTCCCTAGATGATAGATTTCAAACCATTCCTAAAATAGTAGAGGAGTTTAGAGAGAAAGGTAGTGATCATGAAAAAAGAAAAAAAAAAGAAACTAAACATGCACGTAATAAGGGTAAGGGCAAAGTTGCCATCATTGAAGAAGTTGTGGATTCAAATACAGACAATGATAGTGGATGTGAGATATGCCAATATGACCATCCTAAGGGATGTTTCCCTATAATCTCACATTTGTAGGAGTCTTGGATGTATGCACTGAACCCATGATTAAATAAAAGGCAAACACCCTGAAGGTTACCTTATCCTCAAGGTAATCTAAGGCAGTTCCACCAACCCTTAACATATTATCCAAGTGGAACTCCACCACAACCAATTGAGCAATATCAATAGTGAGAATACCCAAAATCATGGGGAATGCCACCACCAAGGCAACAATATCCTTAACGACAACCTGACCCATATGGATATTATGTGTAGCAGCCAATCTCTCCACATGACTCTACTAGTCATGTCACTTTTCAACCTCACTACTAAGCCCATGAGTATTATAGGACTCCTTCTCCTAGGGGCAATGTTTGACAAACATATCATCCTTCTCATCTGGCTACACCTCTTCCACCCTTAACTCCATTACCACCTGCTCCAACTATGCAAGGTGAAATCCCTACCTAGCCACAACAATGTAATGCACCAGGGCTATTAACTCTCAACCTACTATTGGTTCTAACAATCACATGAAGAAAAGACCTTTCTTTAAAACCAACAATCCAACTAAGCTCTTGCAACCACAAGTGACTGATTCTTCAGGTGCCTCACTATCACTTGAAACTTTGAAGCTCCCTTTAGCCCAAAAACTGCACTCAACGCATATGGTCATGTTAACTCATGTGTCACTGATTGGATAAAAGCTGGCCATCTTCCTAGGAAATTCTCTGATCCTGAGAGTCCTCTATTATATCTACAAATCACTAAAAATGAGTTGTGCAAAGCTCTTTTGGATTCATGTTCTGGTATCAACTTAATATCTCAAGAATTATATAAGGCCTAGAACCTGCCTCCACTAAAAAAGAGTAATATTCGATTAGAGTTGGCTGACCATTCCATCACTATCCCATTGGGACTAGTGGAGAACATTGTTACCACTATTTCTGGGTGGTCGTATCCAACTAACTTCCTAGTGATTCAAGTGAACAATGGTAAGGGGGACTTCCCAATCATAATGGGAAGAGCATGACTAAGCACAATCGATGCATGCCTAGAAATTCATGATATTTCCCTAGAAATATCAATGGTAAGATTGAGAAGAGGAAAGTTTCATGCATCGCATACAATGACACAAGGTGTAATTACGTGTAGAAGTCATAGTTTGTGCAAAGTTTAACATTGCCTGAATGCAATCAATGTCCACAAGTGACAACCATACAAAGATGACTATATGCAGCAACCACATGACAAGAAGGCACTAAGTGGTTGATAGCTGATCAATAAAGTAGTTCACTCATATGCATGGAACCAATTGAGGGTTTGAATTGTGCTTACATCGATAGCATAGATACATTAGAGCAAATCCACTACCAACTTCCAAGTCTTAACCTTGAAAATATCAACTAAGGAAAGTTGGAAATCCCTGAGAAGTTTAAGTAGGATCCCCTTGAGTTGAAACCATTGTCCATTGGTATGGAATACACGTTCCTTAAAAATGGGAAACCAATAATTATTAACACAAAGCTTGCTTCGCAATAGAAAGAGGAACTACTGAAGGTAATAAATAGATGGTCAAAAGCCTTTGCTTGGTCATATCTCAAATTAACTAGAATAGATCCTAGGATATGCCAACATAGAATTTACACCAAGCCCTCCATGAAGCCTCAAAGATAACCGTAGAGGTGATTGAATCCAAATTTGAAGCAAGAGGTTAAGGAAGAAATCGAACAGCTTCTAAAAGCTGGGTTCATATACCCCATTGCTAATAGTGAATAGGTTAGTTCCTTAGTTATTGTGCCTAAAAAGGAAGGTAAATGGAGGGTGTGCATAGATTTTAGGCTACTGAATATGGTAACATTCAAAGGCCACTTTCCGTTGCCATTCGTAGACCAAGTTTTATACACCATTATAGGGCATTGCTACTATAGTTTTCTAGATGTGTACAGTGGGTACAACCAAATACAAATTGCCCTAGAAGACCAAGCCAAGAATACATTCACCAATCCTTGGGAAACATTTGCATACAAATAAATGCCATTTGGCTTGTGCATATTCCAGTGTTTCAATGATTACTTCTAAGAATATTCCAGTAGTAGATAGGAAATGGTGTGGAAGTTTCATGGACAATTTCTCCACTTACAGAGCAAACTTTGATCAAGCCTTGGATTAGTTAGAGCAAGTACTAAAGCAATATGTAGAAACCAATTTAAGGCTTAATTGGCAAAAAATCCATTTAATGGTCCAAGAAGGTGTAGTATTAGGGCATAAGATCTCACAAATAGGGATAGAGGTAGACCCTGAAAAGATTAAAGTTATCCAAGGAATTACTTGGTAGCCTAAAACTGTAAAAGATATCTGATCATTCCTTGGAAATATTGGCTATTATAAATCCTTCCATGAGCCTAAAATAGCCACTACCAATACTACCTTTTTTGGTGGACAACCTTGCTCGTTATTTTGGATCTCCTCCTTCCAACTCAATCGTAGGGGAGACGGCCACCAATGCTAACCATTCTAAGCCTTGAGCTCTTTTTATATTTTTGTTTTACACCTTTTTGTTTTGCACATTTTTTAAATTTACTTATTTTTGTCTTACACCATCATTCACATTTTTTCCTATTTCTTTGTTTGATTTACTTTCATTCGTCATACAATAAGTGCTCATGATGGTGGATTGTATCATAATAATGTTGATTACTAATGTTTGGTTTTTACCTTTGAATTATGATGCTAATATTATGATATGGTTCTATTGATAAAACAAGCAATGAGTCCACATCATCCATTCATCCATTTAACTCTGTGATTCCCTTGGCTTGGAACTGTACAGTCCCTTTTTTCTAATCAACTTCTTAATAAAGTGATGGCTTGGTATTCTTCAAACTAAGAAAGGACTCAATGGTTGAAAAGGATGTGACTTCAAGGAGATTTGATGCACTTGTGTTGGCTATTCTCTTGGGTCTTTAGATGCTTTTTTTTTAGGTTTTCCACCATTCTACCATTGATCAAATATTAGGAAGCTGAGTGAATAAAAATAAGTCTTTGCATGGTGTGGTTCTCATGCAAAAGAGAGAGAGAGAGAGAGAGAGAGAGAGAGAGAGAAAGAAGAAGACATGAGAATTCAAAGCACACCCCTTAGACATAATAAAGTAATATGGGCTACAAGCACTAGTTATGGCACTAGAAAGACATGTTACCCATGCTTAAAGGTTCCCTCTAACTAAGGCCCTTTCTCACTTCCTACTTCTCCATCTCGCTCTCCTTGGGATGGTGGTCACTCTTTTTTGAGGCATTCTTGTTACTTCAAAAGGATGGATTGGCCAAGTGTATTGATGCGAGGTCACTGAATGTGGTTGGTTTGAGTTTGGATTTGGAATGAGTTCTACTCAGTCACATTAACCATGACATACACAAAGGACTTTACATGACCTTGCTCTTAGGATTCCATTCTATTTCTACTCTCCATCTTTCTTTCCTTATTCCATCTCATTGCTGGTTTTATGATTAGTCCATGTCTTGGTTGATGCATTATTTTTCCTTGGTAAATTCTTATGGGTAAGTTTTTAACTATTGCTTCCAAATGACATTTTAGAGCCTACGAACTCTTTGTTTTATGGGTTTGTCAGGGAATAAAGGACATGAGCCTACTTTGGGAAAGACCCACTAGCATTTCTTTTTGGTGCAATTGTTAAGTTCTTTCCCTTAAACATTTTCTGCAATTAACCATTTCTCATTTCATCCCCATCTTTGACATCCACTTTATTGGCATTGCTATTATTATTTTTCCCATCTCTCTTATTCCTTATATTTTTCCATCTTATTGTTATAAGAGGTTCGCTCTTAATCGTGGGGGCCTTGGCATAAATTTTTCAATTTCTCCATTCTACTACTTGCCTAACCCCTACACCTTGGGTACTTATCAGTAATAAATATCTAACCCAATTTCTTCCATAACCACAACCCATCCAATGCACTTTATATCAAGGCAAGGTATCAACTACATTGTGGTTTACTTATCCTTGCTCATGCATGACTATGTTATGTGTGTAGATGGTGATTACATGGACAATGGACTGGGGTAGGAGGGAGCACTTAGGATGGACTAGAGCTGGAGCATTTACACTAGGAACAAGTTTGATTGCATGGTTATGGATAAACAATGGAATGTGCAATCTCGGCATCAGTAGTAATGTGCCTTATTTTTCTTTTTCTCTTTCTCTCTCCCTTTCTCTTCAAGCTATCGAATGAAGGTCTGGATGTCACCTATGTACAGTGTTCACCACCATGGGTATGAACATGAATGTTGTAATGTATTGTCGATCTGTTCACAAGACACTTAGATTCTGCCATCTCGTTTCACTGCTAGTTATCATTCAATTAATAATCCCATACCTTTCCAATATTTTGTAAGGAACTCAAAGACAAGTTTTCATTCGGTCGTGGGGGTATGATGAACCGCAATATCGAATCTGCGATATTGGGTCTGCGATATCAGAGGTTTCCATGTGATGTTGTATACTCGATATCATGTCCTACCTAATCGCCTATAAATAAGCAACGGGTGCACTTGGTTTGTAGTAGTTAATTTTAGTCCCTTACCCAAACTCTTTCCTTTTCTCCCTCTCAGATTTAGAATTATTTCTACATGCCTGCAGTAGGAGTCATAAAGTGAATGGATCTTTATTCAAGCATTGTGTACTTGAGCATACCTTGTGTATGGAAATAAAGATAAACTTTGTGATAAACCTTGCAGCATTATTTATAGATTAATTAATGTTAATTATTATTACTTAATGCTTTCCTTAATTAATGATTCTCTCTCACCCTACAACTCTCCTAAGTAAGCACACACAGTATAATCACTTCGAGCATGTGTGTAACACTTGGTAACCCAGTAATGATTAGCGTTTGGTAATCCTAGTAGTGTTGCACTGGTTCAGGATATGTATGGCAAGTGAGAACGGATGCTGGTGTTAGGATCAATTAGAGCCTAGTTAATAAGTAGTCAAATTAAATTAGTTACTTAGTTATCTCTCTCTTCCCTTATTAGCAACATGACATAAAAACACAAAAAGGTATAAAAATCATATGCCTCAAGTTTACTTAACCATACAATCGTGACTTACAAGTAAGCTTGGGAAGACAATGATTGACCAACCCACTCTTGTTCCAAAAAGGCACATAAGCACTTAGTCCTTGGAATTTGACTGGATTATGCGTGGATGCTCGTATTTGTATGGTTGAGCGTAGGGATACCTCACCACTCATTAGAGGTAGAATAGGTAGAACCAGTCAGGGAAACAAGTTGTTAAATATAATATCTATACAGGTCCAGCGAGTAGTAAGCGTAGTGTTAGTTTGATGATTACCTCCCCCACAACTATGGATTTTGCCACTATGGTTGATAGTACTTTTGAGGCTGATAAAAAGTCTCACTAAGATAGCATGGTTGGTTGTAAGACTATCTATAATTACCTTATAAGTAAGGTAATTTTCTAGGCATTTGCTTTTGTACGAACTTGGGATTCAATGTAAAAGCCCAATACTGATGTAAATGTAACATGACTAGGCAATAGTCCTTTGGATGGTCATATAGGAAAATGTCACATTCATCATCCTCTTTTTTGGTTAAGTCTATAGCCTCTTCTTTTACAAATATTTTTCCTTTTTATTAATAAGTGTCCCTAGCTATTTCTTGGTTCTTTTTCCTCCTCTTATTTTGATCACTTGATTCTTTTTGCGTTACTCTCTTCTCTACAGTTTTTACCTAAGTTGTAACTTTCTTGATGAAGTGTCAAAGTGTTATGTTGACAGGCCCTCATGATGTGGCCTCGTCAATGGGCCCCCATCAATGTGGTCCCATCTAGGTGGTGTTGCCCCATCAATAGGGCTACGTCAATGTAGTGTTTGCTACATCCATGGGGCTCCATTGACATAGCCCTACAATAAAGTCTATAAATACGCACTCACCAATCGTGTTTATGGGAAGTAATGTCATAGTTGTAGCAGAGCTCTTATAGTTTTGTCATTTGAGAGTTAGAATATTTCTTTAAGTGCCCACAATAGGAGTTAGAAAGTGTATGGATCTTTATTCGAGCACTGATATACATGTGCACACCAATGTGAATGATATTAAAGATGAGCCTTTTGATCAAACCTTGTAGCACTTAGAATCGATTAATGATTTATTTATGCATTTACTATTTTCATTAATTATGCAATCAATTAAGCTAAATTAGACCTTGATTGATTAAGTAATTAAGCTAAAAATAGATTAAACACATAAGTACAACCACTTCAAGTATAACATAAAACACTTGGTAATCCTAGTAGTGGTTAATGCTTGATAGCCTAGCAATGTTGTATGCGTTCAAGATGTGTATGGAAACTGGGACCAGATACTTATCTTAGAACTATTTAGAGATTAATTAATTGGTTAAATTAAATTAGCTATTAAATTACTTCATTTCTTTATTCTAAGCACTAGGAACATAAAGCATAAAATAATACAAATCATATGCCTTGATTACACTTAACCATACCTTTGTACATCATAAGTATAATTGGGAAGATAGCAAATGACTATTAGGACAAAGTTCACTTCCTAGAGGTTAGTGTACTAGAAGAGATAGAGTCCACAAAATTTGATCAGATCATGTGTGAACACTTAGTGATTCATATGGTTTAGCATAGGGGTACTCAACTACTCATCATTGGCACCATTTTTGGGGACTCTTTTTGTTTGAAATGTGTGCTATTTAGGTTTAGTGAACATCATTAACATTGTTGGATGAACCCTAAGGTCAAAATCATTCTCACAATAAATATAATTACATAAGCACACTAATATCTTATTTGTTTTAAAAAATGTCTTCTTCTCATAGGAACAATGATACTAAACCACCAATCCCTCAAGAACATAATGTGGTGTATACTCATCTAGATGAATATGTCCCTGAATTCACCTTCACCTACATCAAGATGAACAACTACGATGGCAAGATATGGAAGGCAACATTGTAATGCCTCCCAATAGATCTATGCTTGGGATGCTACTTCAAACTCTTAGGAGGTTGGCCATCTAATATCTTCAAGTGGAGTATGTTGTGCATGATTATGACTACTGGGACTACCATCCCACTAAACATAATGCAGGAAAGATCAACACCAAGAGAAGCATTATGAATTTATGAAGGGGAAATGGTTCACCAATCCCTTGTTCCTGCTTAACCAAAATGACAATGAGGACCCTCCCTCTAGAGTTTCTCAACATGAAGATTCTCAATCCCTCACTATTGGTGATGGAAGTGTAGCGCTGAATTTTCAGTCCACTATCAACAATCCATGATCAGGTACAAATGGAAGCCAAGGAAGGGATTCAGATAAGTGTCAAGATGACAAGAAAATTGACAAACATGGCTATGACAACCAAAGGGGAAAATACCATGGTGGTGGAAGTCCTCCTCCCTCTTTTCCCTCTTCATCTACCTCTTTTCCTTCCTCTTCTGGTTCTAACAAATGTTGTAGAAAGAACAATCATGATGAATGTGAACAATGGAACAATAATGATGATCATTGGGCCCACCATGAATGAAGGAGTAGTAGAGAACATCATTGATGTCATTGAAATAATGATGATGATGAGCCTTTTTTGATCACTTGAAGCATGCTAAATATTGCAGAGGTTGTAAAAATTCCAACCAAACATGTGAAAGATAGCCAAATCAAACTACTTGATATGAATAATATTCTCAAATTTGAGGGGGATATAACTTTGATCCACAAACACATCTTCAAAATTTTCATGATACTTGTGCCTTAAAAAATATTGAAAATTATTAGCAAAAATTAAAGTTATTTCCCATGACACTCATTAAGGAAGTAGAAAGTTAGTACCGGTCCTTGGAGATGGAAGCCATCTGCATGTGGAGTACAATGCTAGAGTTATTTAATGATAAGTATTAGACATACTATAGAGTGTCTAACCTAAGAAGGTAGATCCAAGGATGGAGGCAAGGAAACCATGAATCCTTGGATGCTTCCATGGGCAGATACCATTCTCTAATACGCCAATGCGTTGGCCATGGTTATTCTCAATAGGAACAACTTTGCCATATCATAGATCAACTTAGATAAAAAATGAGAAGAACTCTTGGGATCTATGCCCAAGGGAGGCTATTAAAAATCAGAGCCCATTAGATGCAAAGGCTAATTGAGTAAGTAGAAAAAGAAGAAGAAGAGTTAAGAAAACATGAAAGTACAAAGGAATACAACATGAACCATTCCATCAGAAACAGGAAAGTCTGATTTTGTGACAATGAGGAGGAATCACCACTTGGTGAGGTGGTAACTACAAAGACCTTGCCAATTCAAAAATCTATGTCTAAAATTTTATCCAAGGTAGATAAAATGTGGGATTTATTGGATGAAAATTTCCAAACTACTCTAAACATCACTAAAGAATCCTAAGAGTAAAGTAGTGATCGTAATCGCAAGAGGCAAAAAGAAGGTAAACGTGTCTACCAAAGGCGTAAGTGCAAGAACCCTATAGTAGATGAAGTTGTGGAAACTAAATCAGATGATGATGGTGGGTGTGACATTTGTTAATATGAACATCCTAAGAAATGTTGCCCCATCATGTTATCTTAAGGGATGTATGTTCTGAATCCACAACTAGCAAAAAGATAAATTCCTGGAAGATTATCTTATCCTCAAGACAATCCCAAGTAGTTCCATTAGCAACAACAATATTATCCAAGGGAAACTCCACCACAACCATACGAGCAGTATCAACATTGGCACCAACCATAGCCATGTAGGTTACCACCATTAAGGCCAAAATACCCTTACTGGTAACAAAATCCATATGGGTGTTATGTTCAAAAACCCTTATCTCCACGTGACTCTTCTAGTCATATTTCTCCTTTCCAACATCACTACTACCCTTCTAAATACTACAAAGCTCATTCTCCACATTCCAGGAGGTATGCCACATTCTATCCTTATCCTCCTCCTATTCCTACGCCTATTCCTCCACCCTCAACATAGCTACTACCTGTTCCATCCATGCAAGAAGAACTTACATCCTAGCTATAGCAACACAATGCTACCAAGGCTGCCAATCTACAACTAGTTCATCAATAGAGAGGTTCAAAACCTCATGCTCATAAAAGATCATTCTTCCAAACCAACAACCCTACTAAGCCCTCACAAACTTAGGCAGTTGGTCACCCTACTCCTACCTCATCCTCTGCAAATCATTTCATCAAGTCCTCTTCAAACCAAATGCTATGCAAAATCCATACTATTATGCTCACTTATGTCATATTTGATTAGATCTAGGTTGGCAACCTTCCTAGGAAACTAGCTGACCCTAGGAGTCCCTTTATCTATTTACAGATTGCTGGGAATGAACCATGTAAAGCTCTTCTTGATTAAGGTTGTAGTGTGAACTTGATTTCTCATGAGATGTATACTGCTTGGAACCTACCACCTCTCAAGAAGAGTAATATTAAATTGGAATTGGCATACTAGTCCATCACTATTCCATTGGGACTAGTGGAAGACATTGTGAACATTGTCTATGGATGGTCTTATCCTACCGATTTCCTAGTAATCAAGGTTGAGAACTATAGGAGAACTTTCCAATCATTATGG
This sequence comes from Gnetum montanum, assembly GCA_015680685.1. Lineage (NCBI taxonomy): Eukaryota > Viridiplantae > Streptophyta > Gnetopsida > Gnetales > Gnetaceae > Gnetum > Gnetum montanum. The sequence goes on from MNCI01014407.1 coordinate 659,373, forward strand.
GAAGGACATGGCTAAGCACTATTGATGCAAGAATGACCATTACAGATCTTTTCCTAAAGATATCAAAATAAAATGCATTTGGAAAGATCAAGAAGAGACGAGTTCCATGCATCATGTACAGTGATACAGGGTGCAATTGCATGCAAAAACTTTGATCCATGAAATGAGCATCCATTTCTGCATGCAAGAAGTGTGCACATGAGGCAAATATTCAAAGGTGTCTATATGCAGTATCCACAAAACAAGAGGGCACCTAGTGGCTAACCGTTAATTCTAATAGTAGCACAATGTGCATGGAATCTTCTGAGATCCTAACATGTGCTTATGTTACAGGCATGAAAATGCTAATACAAATTGGGGAGAGTTGGAGATCACTAAGAATTTTAAACAAGAGCCCCTAGAGTTCAAAACTATACCTACTGGCCTAGAATATGCATTCTTAAAAAATGGTAGGTCGATCATACTTAATGCCAAACTTGCTCTGGAGTAAAAAGAAAAACTATTAAATGTGGTTAACATATGGCCAATATCCTTTGCTTGGTCATATCTTGAACTCACTAGAATTGATCCATGGATATGCCAGCACTGCATTTACACTAATCCATCCATGAAGCCATGGAGACAACCACAATGATGATTGAAACCAAAATTGAAACAAATCATTAAAGAGGAGATTGAGCAACTCCTTAAGGTAGGGTTCATCTACCCCATTGTGGATAGCAAGTGTGTCAATCCACTTATAATAGTGCCAAAGAGAGATGATAAATGATAGGTTTGTATCGACTTCAGGCTATTAAACATGGCAACATTCAAAGATCATTTTTTGTTGTCATTCATTGATCAAGTGTCGGACATCATATCTAGGTATTGCTATTACAATTTTTTGAATAATTATAGTGGCTATAACCAAATCCAAATTATGCCAGAGGACTAGGCCAAAGCAACATTCACAAGTCCCTAGGGGACCTGTGCATATTGCAAAATACCCTTTGGTCTATGCAATGCTCCTGCCACTTTCCAATGTCTAGTCTTAAGCATCTTTCAAGAGAAAATAAGTACTAAAGTAGAAGTCTTTGTGGATGACTTCTCCACTTATGGTGCTATATTTGAGCAAGCCTTGGACCGCCTTGAGCAAGTACTAAAAAAGATGTGTGGAAACAAAGCTATGGCTCAATTGGAAAAAGAGCCATCTCATGGTCCAAGAAGGCATTGTATTGGGGCATTATATTTCATAGGAAGGGATCAAGGTGGATCACGAAAAGATAAGAGTCATCCAATAAATCACTTGCCAACTAGAAACTATCAAATATGTTCGGTCATTCCTTGGAAACATTGGCTACTACTGACGAATCATAGAGAATTTCTCTAAGATCGTGAAACTATTAGTTGAGCTAACAAAGAAAGATGCTCCCTTCATCTAGACCAAGGAGTGTAAAAATGCATTCCAAAGCCTCAAGGAAAACCTCATAAAGACTCCAATTCTATGAGCATTGACTAGTCTAGGCCATTCCATATTATGACCGATGCATCTAATTATGCCTTGGGAGCTATGCTTATGCAATTAGATGATAAGAAACATCCATGTTAGATCCACTGCATAAGTTGAAGAATTGTGGATGCACAACTAAATCACATAACAAAAAAAAAAAGAACTGATGGCAATGGTGTATTCTCTAAAAAATTTTAAGCACTATGTGCTTGGATATAAAGTGTTTATGCACACTAATCACAATGCCATCCACTTCCTCATGAACAAGCCAATGGTACGTCCCCATGTCATATGGTGGCTAGTGATCTTGCAAGAATTTGATCTTACAATGGTAGATTGAAAGGGGACTAAGAATATGATCACTGATCCCTTGTCTTGGTTACAATGGGATAACAAAGAGGAGAGCTTGCTCTCTGACCAATTTCCTAACGAATCCTCTTTACTAGTGAAATAAATGAACAAATGCTTGTAGAACCAAAATGGTATGATGGCATCCTCACTTATCTTCTCACTCAGGAGATGCCACAAGGTCTAGACTACAGGAAGAAACAATAATTTTTTCATCAAGATAAGCACTTCGTGGAAATCAATGGACATGTTTATATGGTGTGTGCCGATGGCCTGGTTCGCTAGTGTGCACCTAATGCAAATCAATTATGTGTTCTCCAAGATGCTTACAAAGGCCCTTGTGGAGGTCACTATGATCAAAGGCGCATGGCCATAAAAATCCTAATGGCAAGATACTATTAGCCCATAATTTTCAAGGATGCCATAAACTGTTTGCATTCAATGTCAAACGCTCTTACTATGTTCTTCAGCTCCTAGTAGTCATTCATATGTCTAGCTAGGTCTTCAGCGATAGATCATTGATCTATGAATCAGCCTTTGAGAACTTTGAGTCTAGCATTAGTAGTATCAAGCTTTTGCTTAGTGTCCTTGTGGTGTTTAAACTCGGCCTCATATAGAAAATATGAGCTAGCCACAAAACATTCTCACCAAGATGAGGCACAAGCTTAGCAAGAAAACTTTGAGGTAACCTTAACGGAAGCTTTCTTGAATCAAATCAGATCAAGGGAGATCTAGAAAATAGTGTTTCAAAAGTTAAACTTTAGCTCTTTCCTAGAGAAAGCACCTAAAGAGATATAGGACCAACTGAAGACCTCTCCCATGTGGCCAATTATCACTTCCAATGGGGAGTGCTACATGGGAGAGACATTCTTATTTTAGAACAACAAGTAAGCTAAATCAATAGTCAAAATCAAAGACATTTCAATGTCCTACTTGGTGTAGGCCATTATTGAAGCACCTGGATTGCCAGAAACTAGGGTGAATCTTATCGAGATTCCAATGCAAGCAGACCCCACCATCAAAACAAAATGGATGCAGTGGTGTTATGGTGTTGATCATAAGGAATATGGTGCACTCACATCGATAGAAAGAATTCACTAGAAGATTTTAGCCTTTCACCTAAACCCCATGGTGAGGCCCAGTAAAATCACTACTTTTTCTACCCATTTGTGTGCTACTTTAAGTGGAAGATTTCTTGTCAACCTTCCATAGCTAATCTATCTAGAGCTAGAAAAGTACTTTAAAGAGAATGAACATGGAAGAAAAGCACTCCCCTTCCTATGCCTTATCAGAAAACTCTCACGAAGGGAAGGGATAGTCCACCATACAAATGATGTTTCCCGATGCACTATGATAGTTAATTGGGTGGAGATTATGTAAGATAAGATGCCTGCAACAACCATTCAAGAAGAGAAGTAGCAACCATCACCTCCACTTTCCACTCAAATAATTATGTTGGACATCACTACAACATCCGAATGGTTGTATGAGTACCAAGAATGGCTCTTGAGTGAGCAAGAGCAACGAGCAGGTATGAGTGGTAGAGATCCATCTGTGTACCAACTAGTAATGAGTTACCTTAATGAAGTGGACTAAACAATCAACCTGATGGATGGAGGTGGATCCATTTTCTCAACCCAATGAATGTAGTTATCCATGAAGTTGAATCTTAGTGTTAGAGAGGTAACTATATCTCTCTCAGAATAACAACCACTCCCAAAGATTTTTAGAAATGTCGTGACCTTCTCGGTGTGCTTGGAGAAAGGCGAAAGGGTAACAATACTAGTGATATAGCATCAAGGGTAAAAAATAGCAATAGAGGTGGTTGCAAAAAGAATCACTAAGATACTCAATGCACCTACGATGTCTATACAAGACATCACTACACTTAAAGATGTGCAGACATATGCAAAGATCATAAGTGACAGATTGAGTGCCTCACAACATGAACAATTGCTAGACCGACTACTAGGAACCAAACAACTACTTTTAGATGTCTTTAATATTTTGAATAAAATTACTACAACCTAGTTAGAGCTGCTAGAGTGAAGGGGCAAAAAACATTATTTTGAAATGGCAACTCAAAATAGCCAAGAAGTTGAAAGAATGCTTGGCTGCTGAAGTTGCTAAATTAAGAACCCAAATTGTCAATCATGCATTTCTCAACCTAGCATTGACATGAGATGAAGCTCTTGAATTGCTTCACACTAGGCTAAAAGGGGTTGAGGGTGTGATGGAGATGACGGTGTTCTACCAATCCTTTGCAAAGGCCACCTAGCACAAAATTCAAAAGGCCTTAGATCTAACCTACTAAGAGAATGTGTAATTGACCATAGAGAACCATCATCACAAAATTTAGAAGGCCTTGGATCCTCACTCCACAAAATGCCAATTCCAACTGATAGATCTTTTCAGATCAAACTAATTTTTTCTTATACTAAATGTCATTGTTTCTTTCCTAAATGAGAATCTACAATGTCTTGTACCAATTGTGACTGTTTGCCTTGCCTGAAAATCTATAATGTCAAGTATCACCTCTGTGTTTTATATTTCGGTGCATATGCGGTTTAATGGGTTCTATGTAGCATTTCTAGCTAGCCTAGCATTCATACCATGGCCATGATCGAAGATTCAATGCAGCAACTTTCAATAAACATTGGTTGTAGAAACCAACATCAAGATAAAAAAACTAAAACCATGATTTCTTGGATAATATATAATCTATTGCTTCCATGTTTCTATGTAGAAAAGTATTTTCATACTATTATCATTATTTTTAATTTTAGATTTAAGTGGCCTGAAACTCCACAACTTTTCATTTTTTATGAAAAATCCTTGCAACAAAACTTGATTATGGGATGACATGACCTACCAAAGTTGCAAAATCACCATCATTAGCCTTATCTTAAGTTCTTAACTATAGATTGGTAGTGTTTCATGTGATGATTGATGTATCTGAGCAGGAATGATTTTTGTATGCAATAGAAAATGCCCTAATTCATCATCAAAGAAGAGGGTGTTTCTTTTCCATGGTTCTCTCAATAATTTCAAAATATTACGGTTATCCTCAATAATTACAAAATGTTAGTGTTAATAAAATGATGATAATTAACTTGTTGTTGATGTTGTAAAGCTTAGGTTCTAGCATATCTATCCTTTTAAAAGACACTATGTTTTCCTTGTTCATTCATGGTCCTTTATTGAACCTTCAATGTCATGGTCATCATTATGTTATCTTAACCTTGACAAAATTATCATTGAACCTTTAATGTGATGGGTCATTGATGAACTATATTTTATTTGGCTCTAATATTGGAGCCCTAATATCAAACATCTAATATTGGGGGCCAAAATGTGATGTTGGATATCTAATATTGCAAGATGTGTGCTAGCCTATAAATATAGCACTTGGGCGCATCATTTGTATATAAGTTTTGTCATAGCATAGGAGAGCTCTTGTAGTTTTTCTTCTTTAGAGTTAGAATATTTTCCCAAGTACCCACGGCAAGATTCATTAAGTATATGGATCTTTATTCGAGCACTATTGTATGTAAGCACAACAATGTGTGTGGCAATAAAGACAAACTTTTTAATAAACCTTTCAGCACTTTGGCTAAATTAAATATTTTATTTATTCATTTGATCTTTTATGCAATTTTATTTAATGCTTTCAAGTAATGAAGCTAAATTAAACTAAGTTAGCTAGGCTAAATAGCAATTAATTAAGTACATAAGTACGACTACTTTAAGCATGCACATGATGCTTGGTAATCCCAGCAATGTTTAATGTCTAGTAACCTAGCAATGTTATATGTGTTTAGGATGTGTACAAAAGTGGGACTAGATACTTATGTTAGGATTAGTTTAAGATTAATTAGTTAGTTAGATTAAATTATCATTAAGATTACTTCATTTCTTTATTTTAAAAACCAAGAACATAAAACATAAACAATGATAAAAATTAGATATCTCATTTGGACTTAACAATACCTTTGCATTTCACAAGTGTAACTAGGAAGACAAGAATTGTAACAATTAGACTTCACCTCTTAGAACCAATGTACTTGAAGACTTAAGGTCTATTGAATTTGACTGGATTGCACATGAACGGTTGTGATTCACATGGTTGCATGTAGGGGTAGTCATCACTCATCATTGGCATTATTGTTGGGGACCTTTTGTTTGATATGTGCGCTATCTAGAACTTAGTGAAAATAATTTATCATTGGAACAAACCCTAAGGTCACATCATATGCCAAAATAACAAGAACAATTATAACAAAGCACCTTGAGTTTTAGTTTTTCTAATCCCAAAATGTCTTTTTCTCACAAGAGTGATTCTCCATCTAAGTTTGAGTGAACATCTAATCGACAAAGAATTGAACAAATAGATTAGCAAGTACCCCATCAATACAAGGTGGTATATGCTCATCCCAATGAATATGTTTCCAACTTCACCTTCATCTTACACTAGGATGAACAAATGCGGTGGCAAGACCTAGAGGGCAACATTATGTTGCCATCATATTAATCCATTCTTGTGATGCCCCAATGCACTCTTATGAGGTTGGATCTACAGGAACTTCATTCTCAATATATTATGCAGGATAGTAACACTAGGAAGTCCAATCCCACAAATGCATAATGTAAAAAGGACCAATAGCAAGAGAAGTGTTATGAAAGTGTAAAGGAAAAATGATTTGATGGCTCCTGATTCTTGTTGTACAAAAGGGATGGTAAGGGATTTTTCTCTAAGGGTTCTCCAATCAATGATACTCCTCTCTTTGACTTTGGCCAAGAAGGCCAAAACCAAAATCTGCAGTATATTATCCACAATCCTGGCTTTGGCAAGAATGGATCCCATGATCAAAAGCGATCTGGGAAGGAGGTTCATGGAATGGATGAGGATAAGCATCACGATCATGATCATGACCATGAGCATTAAAGAGGGGGTAGTACGCATCATGGTGGTGCTAATCCTCTTTCCTCTTCACCTTTGTCATCATCTTCTTTGTCTTCTGGCTTCAAACACAACTACAAAGGGCATGATCATGATTGAGGTGACTGACAAGACCAAAATGATCATAGGGCCCATTGGGCAAGTCAAGATCAAAGGCATGAGCATTCAAGAAAGGCCCATCATCATAAAAGTAAGGGTAGCAGAAGACATCATAGGCATGATGGCTACCAAATAGGCCATGATTATGATGTGCCTTTACTTATCACTCGAAGCATGTTGAACATCCCAGAGGCAATGAGAATTCCTATAAGGCACATAAAGGATAGATGAATCAAGAAGCTAGACATGAATAATATCCCCAAGTTTGAGGGAGGATATAACTCAAATCTGTAGAACCATCTTCAAGCCTTTCACAATGCATGTGCCTTGAAAAATGTGGAGAATGATCAGCAAAAGCTTAAATTGTTCCCAAGGATACTCATTAATGAAGTAGAGAGTTGGTACCGATTCCTAGAACCAGAATCCATCAAATAATGAAGTACAATGCTCGAACTGCTCAATGATAAATATTAGACATACTCCTAAGTGTCCAAATTAAGGATCCATATCCAAGGATGGAAACAAGGGACTCATGAATCCTTGAATGTAGCCATGGGCTAATACTATTCTCTATTGAATAGATGTCCTAGCCATGGTTATTCTTAATAGGAATAACTTCACCATATCATAGATGGACTTCAATTAGAAATAAGGAGAACTCTTGGAGTCTATGCCCAAGGACAATTATCAGAACTAAGAGCCCATCAAATTCAAAGGCTAATTGAACAGGTAGTAAAGCAAGAAGGTCAGTTGAGAAAATAAAAAAGTATAGAAGAATATCATAGAGATCCTTCTAGCAGAACAAGAAGGTTCGCTTTTTTGATAGTGAGAAGGAGTCACCACTTGATGAGGGGGTGAACTAAAAAACCTTACTGATCCAAAAATCTATGTCTAAAATTTCAACCAAGGTAGATAAAATGTGGGATTTTTCGAATGAAAAATTCCAAAATACTCTAAAAATCATAGAAGAATCAAGGGAGAAGAGTAGTGATTGTGATCGTAGGAGGTAGAGAGAAGCTAAAAGTGCCTACCAAAGGAATAAGGATAAAGTTGCTACAATCAAAGAAGTTATGGAGATAAAATCAGATGATGATGATGGGTGTAACATTTGCCAATATAAACATCCTAAAGGATGTTGCCCTATTGTGTCACACTTGTATGAGTCTACGGTGTACGCTCTAAATCCTAGACTAGTAAGAAGACAAGCACCCAAAAGATTACCTTATCCTAAAGGCAATCTTAGGCAGTTCCACCAACAACAAACCTACTATCCAAGTGGAGCTCCACCACAACTATATGAGCAATACCAGTAGTAGTAGCATCCATAGTCATGGGGTATGCCACCACCAAAGCAGCAGTACCCTTATTGACAACTAGATCCATATGGATACTATGTTTAGTAATCCATTTCTCTATATGACTCTTTCAATCATGCCACCTTTCAACATCACTACCACCTTCTAGAGAATTAGAAAACTCATTCTCCATTTACTATAGGAAAAACCCCATATCCATATTACCCTCCTCATGCTTCTACATATGTCCATCCACCCTCAACCTAGTTACTACTTGCTCTGTCAATGCAAGGAAAAATTCTAGTTAAACCACAACAACGTAATGCAACGAGGGTTGTTAACTTATAGCTAGTTCCTCGGCCAAGTGGTTCGGTGATGAATTACATTTTTTCTAGCTCCGATATCAGATATTCGATATCGAGGGCTCAGATGTGATGTAAGATATCCGATATCATGAGATGTATGTCACCCTATAAATATAGCACTTGGGCACATGGTTTAGGACATAAGTTTTTTCATAACATAGAAGAGATCTTGTAGTTTTTCTTTCCTGGAATTGGAATATTTTCACGCATGCCCATAGTAGAAGTCATTGAGTGTATAGAACTTTATTTAAACATTGTTGTACCTAAGCATGACAATGTGTGTAGCAATAAAGATGAGATTTCTAATAAAGCTTGCATTAATTTAGCTAGATTAAATATTTTATTTATGCATTTAATGTTTTATGCAATTTTATTTAATACTTTTAAGTAATTAAGCTAAGTTAGCTAGGCTAAATAGAAAATAATTAAGTACATAAGTATGACTACTTTGAGCATGCACATGACACTTGGTAATCCCAGAAACACTTAATGTTTGATAACCCAACAACATTATACATGTTCAGGATGTGTATAGAAAGTGGGACTAGATACTTATGTTCGGATTAGTTGGGGATTAATTAGTTAGATTAAATTAGCCATTAAAATTACTTCATTCCTTTATTTTAAGCACCAAGAACATAAAACATAAAAAATAATAAAAATAAAATGCCTCATTTACACTTAACCATAACCCTGCATTTCACAAGTGTAACTGGGAAGACAATGTTTGTTACAATTAGACTTCACTTCCTAGCACTAGTGTACTTGAAGACTTAAGGTCTATGGAATTCAACTGGATCATGTGTGAATGCTTGTAATTCATATGGTTGAGCGTAGGGGTATTCATCGCTCATCATTCGAAAACTAGATCATGAAGAAGACCTTTCCTTCAAGCCAACAATCCAACTAAACCCTCACATACACTTGTGGCTAGCAACCTTACTTCTCTATCTCCCTCTACACCTAATCCATTCAAGTTCCATTTAAACCAAACACCTCCCAAACTACATATCATCATGTTAACTCATGTAGTAATTGATTGGATAAAGGTTGGCCACCTTTTAAGAAAACTATCTAATCCTAGAAGTTCCCTTATTTACCTTCAAATCACTAGGAATGCACCTTGAAAAGTTCTTCTGGATTTATGTTCTAGTGTTAATATGATTTCCCATGAGATGTATAAAGCCTAGAATCTGCCTCTAATCAAAAATAACAACATTTATCTCAAGTTGGTTGATCAGTCCATCACTATTCCCATGGGACTAGTGGAGGACATTATGACTACCAATTTCCTAGTAATCTAAGTGGACAATTGCAAGGGGGACTTGCTAATCATCATGGGAAGGGCTTGGTTGAGCACTATAGATGCATGATTAGGAATACGAAATCTTTCCCTTGAAATCTCTAAAGAAAAAGCTTTTAGAAAGATTGAGAGGTAGAAAGTTCCATGCATTATGTGCAGTGATACAGGGTACAACTGTGTGCAGAAACTATGGACCGTTAACAATGTATCTATTAAAGCATGCAGTCAGTGTGTTGACATATTTGAAATTCAAAGATTCCTATACACAACAACCAAAAAATAGGAGGCCACTCAATGGTTGATAGTTAAAGCTGTTCAAAAATTTTCATGGAACCTGTTGAGAGCTTAACATGTGCCTACATGGAAGGCATTGATGAACTAGACCAAGTTCATCACCAACTCTCTATTGATGAAATTGATGATACTAATTGGGAAGAGTTAGAAATTCCTAAAAATTTTAAACAAAAGTCCCTTGAGTTAAAAACTCTTCCTGTTGGCATGAAATATGCATTTTTGAAAAATGGGAAGCTAGTAATAATTAATGCAAATCTTGCTTCTTAAAAAAGAATATGTTGTTGAATGTGGCTAATAGATGGCCAACAACCTTTGCTTGGTCATATCCCAAACTCATAAGGATTGATCCTAGGATATTCCAACATCGTGTCTAGATTGATCTAGCCATGAAGCCAAAGAGGTAGCCACAATGGTGGTTAAACCCTGAAACATCACCAAATTCAAGCTCCTAGGTCTCAACTGCAAATTTGGCTAAGTGCCAAAACTTGGAAAATTTTTCATGACTGTTGAGACTATGCTCCCACCTTTGGGGCTATGCTCTCAAGCATAGTCAACATAGTTGGCATAGATAGCCCAAATTTGTAAGTTTTTCTGTGTCATTAACAACTATAGAATTTTTTAAGTGTCCTGACTATGCTCCCCCTACTAAGACTACACTCCAAAGCATAACTAGCATAGTCTATACTCCAATGACCAGTTTTGTAGATTTTCCCAAGTGTCAAGCTAGAGGTTTTTGAGCTTAGTTGGCATGGCAAAAACAGTTTGGTGAGTTTTCTAACTCCTAAGCCTGCACTCCCTGCTACACTTCAGAGTCTATTTAGCATAGTCTGCATGAGCACATCATTTTTGCTAGATTTTTCAAAGTGTTAGGGCTATGCTCTCACCCCCAAGACTATGCTCTAGAGTGTAGTTAGCATAGTCTACACTAGAACTCAATTTTTGACAAAATTTGCCTAACTGTTGTACTACACTTCAAAGCATAGTTATGCAAAACTACCTCTAAAAGCCTCCAAAACTCAACACCAGCCTACATCTCAACTCCAACATTCCTTCAGTAAGTAAGATTAGTAAGTTTGGTCTCTTTTGCATTCCCTGTTTGCCCCCAAATTGTACCTATGCTCGACACCACTCAAGAGAGCGAGCAACATAGTCCCAGAGTGTAGTTTCCAAAACTGCACTATTTTACATTACTTTAAGGTACATTACGGTCTATTCAGCACTCACACATGCAGTCTCGACAGTGTAGTCACAGTTTGGTAGTCTCACAGGGTCCATCAAAGCAAACCAGTAGAACACCATTTGCTTCAATGGGAGCGTAGCTGGGGCTAGTGTAGTCTAAACTACCCCTTTGCCACATGGTACCCAATCCACAATTCACGCTAACCCTAACCTTATAAATACTTGAACAGTCCACATTTTAGGGGTTGGAAAATATAAAATGAGGTGGACATTTTGGCACTTCAATTGGCATCTTGAAGCAATCACATGGCACTTTTAGCATTTAGCAAACTCAAGAGCATACTTAGCATTTCAAGCAAACACCATTGCACACCATCACAACACCGTTGTGCACTGCCCAACACATCATACACCACCACATCTTGTAGGACACCATGGCAGCCAACCCTAGTAGGCCCAAACTTCATGGCAAAGATCAATTCTTCATAGCTAGAGACCTTGAGACTATGACTATGTTGCCTACTATAGCTATTTGCACATTGCATACCTCTTAAACTTTTCTTTGTAGTTAACTACACTCCCCCTCCCC
>MNCI01014407.1:671435-707327 GCA_015680685.1 Gnetum montanum
GGTTCCTTTCTCTCTTACTCACATTTTGCACATTTTTTGCAATTTCTCTTGCATTTTAACATTCTACTCACATTTTTCATTATTTAAGCACATATTCATGTGTTTGCACCCTTATTTTTGCACCCAAAACCTCTACTATGCTCACACCTATGGGCACCACAAACATCGCAAAATATTGCATCCTCCCTTGACACTTATTTTGTTGTAACAGCCATAAGTCCTAGTTTGATTGACAAGATCGTTCTAGGTACCCCACCTCTGTTCCCAACAAGCCCTTGTGCAAAAGAGAGGTTAAGGCTATGTGACTGTAGACCTCTCGAAGTCCTGTTCCAGCCTCCAATATTTTTGGTTAATATGGTTTTTTGGTGCTAGAAGGAGGGCCTTCACAATTTCCTTCTTCAGCCATCCCTTGGTTATTTTCCTATGTGGTCTTTACATCCTATGCGGAGTGGTCCCCATCATCGATTCGCCTAAAACCCTGCTTAACAACACCAAATTGTTTACACTTAGCCAAACTCTAGGCTCGATAGAGCATAGCTAACTCTAGCATAGTAGGCGTAGTCTGAGAGTTAGTCATTTTTTAGCAACTTATACTTAGTCATTTTTCTATGCATCCCAAAGATAGTCATTTTTCTGCATTTTTACACTTAGCTATTTTTTTTTCACTTTCACACTTAGTCATTTTTCTCTTATCTTTTGTATCAATAACCCTTTGCATTTCTTTCATGCACCATAAACCCCAAGAAACCTTCAACCTCCACTTCAAGCGTAGTTGTTGTCTAGCCCGTTTAGTGGGAAACCCAGATTGATCTTCCTAGGGCTATGGGCCTTATCCTAGCACAGAGGTAATCTTTTTGGCAACACAACCTACCTCCCAAGGTCATGGTGCTCAACGATGAGGAATAAAACTTTGTTTATGCAAAAATCCAAGTGGGTTTGTGCTTAGACTACTAAGAAATGGAAGCCAAATGTAGTTATGAGCTCATAAGTCGTAATAGAAGGGAATGGTTCCCTTTCAATTTTTACTTTATCCCACTCACAGAAGACTACCAGTGGATGCTAGATAACCTCATCCGCAACATGGGCCATCAGGCAGGGATGGACTATGAGGAGCCCCTCCAAGAGGAGTTGGATGAGTTTGAGGCTTAGTCTAAGCATGCTAATCCATTCCATGCCTCATTCTAGCAAACAACCTCCAGTTTTGTTCCTCTGCAGTCCTATAACCCAGTGTTGTCACCCAGGTCAACACTTGTGATGGAAACTCACTAGATATAATAGATGCACAAAGATGTTGCTCTGCCTTGTAGCTTTCCCTTGAGCATGTCCCTTATCATCCTTACATAGCCTATCCAACCTATTCAGGTCATCCAACCTTCTATAGCAGTAAACGTTACACCTACACAACCCTGCATGCACATCATGCACATTCCTTCCCTATTGTACATAACTCAGACATCATTCATTTCACCTGTTGTGTCGATACCCTTTACAATGGCCCAAGCCACAAACCTATGGTGGGATCCAAGTGGTACGTCCATGGCATAGCCCACACAATAGGCATCATGTGTGGTCACATAACATGGAGTTAGGTCCTAGGTCATCCAAGAACCACAACAAGTAGCACAACCCATGCAACTTGCTACAACTACACCTAGCCTAGATCAAGCATTCCAATTGATCCAAAGCCTTACAAAAGAGGTCAAGCAGCTCAAGGTTGCCTCCTCTAAAATCATCTATGTGATGGACTTCTACTAGGATGATCCAATCATTCTTGTAGTCCCACCACTGGCACTACCTACTAGGGTCATGCTCCCATGGTTCACCAAATACAATGGTGAAGGGGACCCTAACGTCCATCTAGTAACCTTCCAGTCAAAATGTCTCTCGCTGTAGGCATGTCCAAATGCCATCATCCATGTGTTTACTATGTCCCTAACCAACAAGGCACTAGATTGGTACCCCGTGCTCCCTAGGGCCTTCATTACTTCCTTTGAGAAATTGCTTACCTAATTTTTCACTCACTTTAAGTACAACTTGAATCCTGAGGCAACCCTGGATCAGCTAATGCAAGTCAAGTAGGGACACTTAGAGCCTATGTAAAAATTCATCACAACGATGAACGCATAACTTAAGGAGATCTGCAAGCCAATCGTGGAAACACACTACTAGCCATTTTCAAAGGTGAAGTAAATGACTTCATCAAGTTAAAACTATACTACCTTGCCTTGTAATCCTTGAGTCAAGCATTTGCTCAAACCAAGAGCATTGAAGATGCAACAAAGGCCAACAAGGATCTATCCTACATGGCCTACAAAAACCTACATGTAAAGAAGGAGAAAGACAAGGACAAAGGTAAGCAAGCAACCACAACCATTGCAATGGTGGCCAATGAGGCTAAGCTGATGAATGCTAAATCAATGGCTAAGCCACCCAAGGCTTCAACCAACAACAACAAAGTGGTTGGCCCTGGCACAATGGTAAACAACTAGTCCACATTATTAGTAAACATAGCACCAACTACCACTAGGCCTAGCTTTGAGTGCAAGGATTGCTCGAAGTATACATCGTTGTCCATCAAGTGGTTAGATATGCTGGACCAACTACTTCATGCTATATGCATCTAGTACAAGAAAATGTACAAGGATGCTCACAAGTGGCATGACCAATACTATGAGCTCCTCAAAAATCCTTCAGACACACTGCCTAACAAGCCTCTAATTCCTAAGCATTTCAAATTGGACCGATTTTGCTAGTATCATCAATTGCAAGGTCACGATATAGACTTTTGCATGACATTGTAGGATGATACATAATGCATGATTAACAAGGGTGAGTTGGTCCTTGATGCCATCAAACCAATGCACCCCTAGAACTAATTAATGGGGGTTTCCAAGGATCCTCTCAATGTAAGAAGTGAAGGGTACATCATTAATGCCATCAGCATTGATGACGATTCAAAACTGATATAGGAACCATTCATGGTTCATATGCCCTCTGGAAACACTAAGGCCTCCTCGACATTCACCAATTCAGGGATCCCTTTTGTCATTAGAGCATCACCTTAGGCACCCATAACATCCTTTGTGTTTAGGACCCTACAACACATTACAGCAACAATAGTCCAAATTCCCTTCATCATAAGGGCACTGCAACATGCAAACTCCCTTCTTGTTGGGAGCTCAGTGGTGAACAATTAGTCAATCCCTACTTGCCCAAGATCCCATCCTATAGCCAACACTAATAAGCAATCAAGATGACAACTTGGGAGGCGCAATGAGCACCTCACCGATCAAATGCTTAGGTAGCACCAGGAGCAAAGGGCATTAGGCCCACCAAAGTCTATCCCCTTGTCTTCTATCCCAATGTCCAAACCAAAAAAATAGGCCATCATAACCAACAACCAACAATGAAGCATAGAGGATCCAAAGAAAACAAGGAAAGCAAGGGCCAAATCCCCTCCATGCAAGATCTGTCTCTTGGGCTACATCAAGGAGATGAAGGCCACCAACAACAAGGTAGCAAATAACACAAGAGATTTCCTTGATGCATTGGCCTAAGTCAAGTAGGCTTTGAAACAAAAAAAATACAATTTTAAGCCTATATGACTTGATAATGACCTCTCCACCCATCATGAGGCATTAATGTGCATGTATACCTCCATTCCTATCATGAAGAACATCCCAGCAAATGAGCAATCCATCCATGCTATGATGTTGCTTCCTCCTCCATAGGAATCTAGTTCAATGCCCCCAAGGTTTTGTGATGAGGCAATTAAGGTGGACTCTAAGAAGGGTCAAGCCAGTACTATACTAATGTTTATCACCATCCACATGGGGCAATGCAAACTTTGCAAGGTGCACATCAACAATGGGACAGCAACCAACATCATCTAGTATACGATCATTGACAAGCTCGGTCTTGTTGAACAAATCAAACCAATAAAGACAACATGCCTTAAATCCTTTAATGGGTCACGTGTTGTCATAAGGGGAATTATCACAATAGCCTTCATGGTAGGGGTGCAATTCCCCACCACCGCTAAATTTATAGTGGTTTAGTAGATGTCAGGTTTCAACTTGATCTTGGGTAGGCCCTAGTTAGCCCAGATGTGGGCCATCTCCTCCCTAATCCATTAAGAAATTAACCTTCCATATGAAGGTGGAGAGGTTATCATACATGGTGACAATGCAACCCCTCTATACATTAGCAACATTGATGCTAAACAAGGGTTAGAGGTTGAGTTCCCTAATGACATGCCTCCTGCAAAGGATGAAGGCAAAAAATGCAAAGTAGACTAACTCGAAGAGCCAACAGGAGCCCCTAATCCTTCAGAAAATGCCTTGTGGGTAGAATTTCCCTCTGATAGAGCTGACGAAGGTCAAGGCTAGTACCACATCATACCCTCTAGGCCGTATGCACCTCCTTACTCACACTGAATTAGGAAACAACTATGCAACTAAGGCATCCCCTTGGTCCGATAGGCACTGGGTCCCTGCTTGCCCCATGCCTGCACATTTTTCCTATTTGCATTTTTCTTCCATTTTACATTATCTTAGTTGTTCACATTTTTGCATTGTTCTCTTCTCTATGCATTTCCTTTGTTTGTTCATTTTTGCTAAGTTTACATTTTCGCTTCATTACTTTTTAGCAGTTAGCTTACACATAAAAACTTCAAAATACATAAACATCATAAAATTCAAAAGTTCAAAAAATACATGACCTTCCATGGCCTTAAACTAACATCTTATGACCTAAAAAGGCCTTAAACTATAGCATGGCCTACCATGACCCTAAACTGGCATTGCACGGCCCACCATGGGCTAAAATTGGCAAAGTTATTTTGTTAACGCATAATCCCAAATGATCTTAAACTATCACTGGAGCCTGAAATGGCCTAAAAATAACAAAACATTATCCACACATGTTGTCCAAAATGGCCTAAAACTAGCAATTGCTACAACCTAGATACATCAACTCATCACATTGTTGACATCAAACACATAGCAAATAGATACAAAATTTTACTCATCATACATTCCATGTAGCAAAAAATCCCCTACATCTCACAAAAAAATAGTAATACATTGCATGATCATCCACATTACATGACAAGAATACACACAAATTACAAAAAATGCCCAATGACAAGGCTAGATCAGGCTCTGCTTAATCAGTGGTGCTAAGTAGGGGTGGAGGCTTCTCTTCTTTCAATGTGTTGTTGGGGCCTACAACATTGCCTAGTGCCTATCAACAACAACAACAAAACATAAATCTGTAAGTAAATGTATAATATGCAACTAATAGAAAAAAACATTAAAAAAAACTAACCTGAGAGGGTCCTACATCGACCATGTTTGAAGGTATTCTATCAAGGCCCTCCTCCAAGCATTGGAGGATCTCGACCTATGATAGTTGCATTCAATCCTCTTGGCCGAAGTCAACACTCACAAGGCTCTTGTCTTCATCCACAATGGTCCATGTGAAAGGTTGCATAGAAAATGTGGTAGACAAACCCTTCCCTGAGGGCATGGCAATCTCCCTCTCTGAAGAGCCACTAACCATTGTGTGGCAAGGATATATGTCAAAGGCCTGACTCCCATCAATTGCCTCAATGAACAACTCAAGTTGCTAGGCTTTGATAAACTCTTCTTTGAGTTATTGCAAATATGCATCTCACTCGCACTTATAGTGATGTTTGTGGTCCTTTTGTATGTGCCCCCATTTGCACACTTTAGCATTAAAGCCTTTCCACTCTTGGCCCTTATAGGTAAGTGTTGGCACATTTGGCCATTTAATGGAACAGTTGGACTATCTTATCAAAAATTGGAACATCTTGGTGTTGGTACATTTTTGATCATTTAATGGAGTAGACTTTATGATTGAAAGGGGATTTCACTTATCATTTGTTCTATATTGATTTAAAAGAGAGATGATCTACTCGTCCAAGAATTTTTAAATTGAATTTTTAAAACAATGTATGGTTGAAAATATAGAAATAAACATGTAGCTTTAAGGTTATGGGATGATGGGTAAAATTGGAGAAGAGTGCTCATCAAAATCAAATGTAGATGATGAACATGATGCTAGCAATGAAGAAGAAGAAGAAGTGTTGAATCCCTTTAATTTGTGCAATCTTGTAATGAGACAGAATGATGAGTTTTCTTTGGAGTATGATGAAATCTCAGAGGAGTTGGAACCTACGTGGGCTCAAGTTGAGCAAGCTATTCAAGATGTTTGTGATAGCACTTCCTTCAATGTAAAAATTTTCGAGGAGGAACTAAAGGATAATCAGTTAAGAAGTTTTATTTTCCATAATCAGAATAATGGAGAAGCAGCACTGAACTTGATTTTTGATGGGATAACTGTGGCTGAATATGCAAAGTCTGATTCATCAGAATCCAAGAAATTAAGTACCTACATCATCAATACCCTTGGAAAATGGTTGCCCAATAAGGAAATATTTCAAAACGTTAAGAACAGTCTTGGGCCAGCAGCAACGTCTGGTAGATTGATTGATACTTTCATTTTGAAGGGTACGAAAGAAATAGAGTTCAAGCAAGTCGCGTATTGCTAGGGCCAGAAAGTTTGGTGTCGGATTCATCGTTTTTACTCAGGATTCAGCAATCGCCACAAACACCATTGAAGATCAGCACATTGCTCATGAACATATCTCTACACATCCCTCTTCTGACGGCCTTGGAATGCAGTTCTATGCCCTTTTGTAGGCTCCTGGTTTTGGCACAATCGTCGAAAATGGTTGCGATGGTGTAATCATTGGGGTTTATCCGTGCTTGCTCCATCCAAGAAAAAATGCCAAAACCCTCGCTCATGTAGTTGTTGGCAACACAAACAGAACCTAGACAGTACAGGTGGGTAGCAAATTTACAAGCCTCCAGTGGCGACATCGTGCTCATGGGCCGTTCTACATGGATCCCGAAGGTCCAGCAGCTACTTCAGGACTTTTTCAACAGCAAGGAGCTCTGCAAGAGCATCAAACCCAACGAGGTCGTTGCCTACAGTGCAGCCATATAGGCCGCCATTCTCTCTGACGAGTCTAGCAACAACGTCTAGGACCTGCTCCTCCTCGACGTAACTCTGTTGTCCCTAGGCATCAAGGCGACAGGCGTCAAAAACAACATCACCATCACCAACGACAAAGTGCAGTTGAGCAATGACGAGATCGAGTGCATGGTCCGAGGGGAAGATAGGACAAAGAAAAGGTTACAATAGTCATAGATTTTTACAGAACACACGGCAACATTACCGAACATGGTGGCAGAGCCTTCTTTTGCAGTGGCAGTTGATATACGATTCTGGCAAGGTGGGATAATTTGAAACTATTTTCCGGCAATTCCAGGCTTGGTGCCTTCACATTTGGACTTCATATTTTGAGCCACCACCGAGTTTTAATTTTTGTTTCCAGCAAATTTTACATGGGTTCAAAGTGCAAATGTAGATAATTTATTTATATAAGCTTACACGGATTGGCTACCGCCACCACCAACGTCTACACCAAGGTGAATATTGCATTATCTTTTTACCACCACCTTGTTCATAAAATTACTAGGGCTTCGATAGTATTTAAAACTTAAAAATTCTAGACAAATAAAAATAAAAATAACAATTATATGGAGCTATTGGATTTATTTTAAAAATTATTGCTTACAAAAGCAATATTTGTAATATTTACACATGCCAATGTTAGCATGATTTTCTCCTAACTTTCTAACTTCCTAACTTCCTAAGTTATAACTTCCTAACTTGTTGGCCAAGTAATCTCCTAACTTGTTGGGCAAGTAAATAGCTTTCTTACTTGGGAGAAAAGTTAGCTAAGATATTTTAGAATGTAACTACCTTTTGAGCCCTATAAAAAGGCTTCAGGGGTAAGAAAAAAGGAGGTCTCACTTATCACATATAACACACTTGACCACACTTGGGGTCACACATTGTGAAAGACTGCTTGTAAGATGGCTTGCTAAAGAAAAGATTTCAACCTCTTTGTCATAGTCCTGTGAGTTATGTTTTTTATTTTTATTTTTTTATAAATTGTTTAGCTAGTGGTTTAGATAGTATCATGCTTGGCAAGTAATTTTTGGATTTTTAGATTGCTCTTATTGTTCTTGTTGCATAATAGAAGATTTCTATTAAAATTTTGCCATAGAAGCGCTTATGTTTGAAAGCCTTAAGAGCATTTTAGTAGTGAATTTGGTTATTGTGCAACGTATAAGAACTACTATTGAGATCGTTCTAAGAGAGCCTCTACTTGTAGTCATGCAGTTGAACGATTCAATAGTAAGAGGGTTCAGAAAATCTTTGGTATTTTGATGGGACTAGAATAGCTTTCTTTTATCTTTAAAGTGAATCTTCATGGTATTTCAATCAGAAATTGTCAAGTCTTTTGAAGGTTCTGTTGAATGTAATTGTTGACATCCATTATCTAGCCAAAATGGAGTCTCGTACTTGATAGTTTACACAGCAATTTTTTGGTAGCATAATAGGATTGTCTTGAAGAAATTGCTTATTTGAGCCTTGGAAGTTTGAACAATTCGTAGTTATTGAATTTAGGATAGATTTATTGTGAATTTTTTACTCATATCATTTTACCTTGTTTAAATATTTGAGACCTTTACACAAATCTTCTTTCTTTTTCTCTTATCTCTAATTTCCATTGAATCTCACTCTGTTTCTAGTTTTCTTGTGGAACGTTTTCTTTCTCTGGGGCAAATTAGAAGTAGATTCATAGAGTTGTGCTCAAATGTTTTTGCAAAATTTTATTTGTTACAAGTAGGTATTATAAGGACCGCGTAGACTAGGCAATTGAACAAAATAGGAACTCTCAATAACTCATAGTGCTTGGCAAAGTTGGCTGAATCTCTTCAAGATAAGTCATTTGTAGTTTACACACAACACAATTGTTTTATTTTTCACAATTGCACACTGCAACAGCACACACACATACTCACATTAACTACTAAGTCTATTTGGAGGTATCTAGGCCTTGGTGTTGCCAGAGCCCAACAAACACTTAAACCTTGTTCGAGAACACTCGTTGGTGGTCGCATCCCAAACGGTCGCCTACAATTCTTTTGGCGCTAGAAGGAGGGCTGAAAATTTAGCCTCTAAGTTCATAAGCCTTATAATTTTAGCACATCAACAATTCTTTGTTACTATAGAGGCTTAGAAAATTAGATACTATTTTCAGTTCATGACCAAAAAGATTGATAGTTTGGAAAGTTTAAAAGTTTCAAAAGATATTCTAGATTCTAAGACTGATTCTTCATCAGAAGAAGAACAAAAGAAAGTTTTTGAATTGGGAACAAGTAGTGGAGTGAAAACTAGAAGATCAAAAAGATCACCCATTATATTTGGTTTATTGATTCATAAGAGAAGATCTAGAAAGTCTAAGAGTTCAACTATCTAAAAGAATAGGATGACAAATCCTTGGCAAAGAGTTACACCATTAGGATTTCAAAATTACAATGATATTCCTACGGTAGTTTACAAATATTTTCCTGAGCCTTTCATTCTTGGAAAAGCTTATTTAGCTAAAGAATATATTCACATGTTTGAGTTAGCTTTAGCTCATGCAAATATTCAACATCAAGATCAAGCTTGTAGGTTGTTTGTATCAAATCTAAAAGATATGGTTCAGATTTGGTATTCGAACTTACCAACTAATAGTATTACAAGTTGGGATGACATGAAGAAGCTTTTCTTGGCCTAGTTTGGTAATCAATTAGATCAACAACAACTATATTCTGGGCTGATACATGCTAAGGAGTTAAAGAGTCAATTAGAGATTTTAACATCAAGTTTCAATGAATTTGTGGACTCTTTCAAAGATAATATAGGCCATCGGAAGAAATGCTTAAAGAAACTTATCTTAAGGCTATCAACCCCAACATTTCAATTTTGTTAAGGAGAACTCCAAATGTAACTACGCTAAATGACTACTTTAGTGAAGCTATATAGTTAGAAAAATAGTTGAACTTGAATCCTGAAGAAAATATTGCAATTCAAAAAAGAGAAGAAAGAATTATGATTCCTATGCAAGATTTAGCTCAATTTAAAGCTTTACTAGGTCCATCTCATGTTAAGATAGAGCAAGGACATGAAAGAGTAGAATCTGGAAAAGGAAAATTAATGAGAGATATGTCTAACAAAATAGTGAAGCTTGAAAAAACCTTCACAAGAGTTAATATTAAGGAAAAAAAGAAAAATAGAAAGCATAAATATCAAGACACTAAGTTAGCAGAAGATGAGGATGAAAGTGACCTTATTGTGTCCAACTTTCTTAATATTGAATCTGATAATGAGTTATCTAGTGTTCATTATGCAATTAAATATTCTAGCATCTAGCGATACTTCTTCTCTATCAAGTTCTGAAGAAGATATGTCTTCAGATGACGAATGCAATAAAAATGAGGAAAATGGATATAATATTTGATCTAAGGAAATACTAAATACTTCTAGACCCCCAAATGTTATTACTGATCCATCTACTAAGAGAAAATCTTTTGAGCCAAGTAGAAGAGATAAAAATAAAGGGAAAGACAATCAAGTAGAGCAAAGCACTCCAAATCAGTCTTTTAATAAATGGATAAAGAAACCAAGATTTATTGGTGATGGAGGGTATGATTTGATTGAAGACCTTAAACATGTTAAGGCCAATATTAGCTTTTATCAGTTGCTTGAAATAGGAGATCAACAAAGAAATTCTTTAAAGTTCATTAAAGGTAAAAGGAGAGTTAGAGAATCAGAGTTAAGTTATGTGTCTAATAATGATGAAAAATTAAAGACCTCGTATGATAAGGAAGCTCCTCCTTTCCTTTTGACAATGAAATTAAAGTATAAATACTTACACAATTGTTTGATTGATTTCGGAGCTACGTCTACTATAATTTCATTGTCTATATGTAAGAAACTTGGTTTGATTCCTGAAAAATCAAATAAAAAGATTGTTCAAGTGGATAGAAGTAGAGTGCAAATTGTGGATCAATTACCAAATGTTCTATTGGAAATTGCTTCTGAACCCTGCGTCAAAAGTAGAGCAACCATTCAAGTGGCAGATATACCAGATTCACATAGTCTCTTATTGAGTAGAAGTTGGAGTAAGAATTTCTCAAGTTACATATCAACATATTATTCCCACATGTGGCTACCTTGGAAAGGAGAACCAAATCAAATATACATCTATAACGAACCTTTGATGATTGATAACATTACTTCAAATGGAAAAAGTAAAATGGCTGAAAAAGGAGGTGTTGAAAACAAAATTTGTACACTCCAAGAAAATTATGGTTCTAAAAAAGAACAATCAAATAATGAGGATAAATGGGAGTTATACTTTGACGGTTCATATAATTCAGAAGGTGCAAGAGTTGGTATAGTTATATTAAGGAATGATTCACCTAAAATTCTCAAAGCAATTCATCTATCTTTCCCTTGTACTAATAAAAAGGTTGAGTATGAATCTTTATGTATTGGTATAAGAATAGCTCTAGACAAAAAGATTAGAGAAATCACTATAAAAGGAGACTCAAGATTAGTTTGTGAACAAGTAAAAGGTAATTGTGTAGTAAAGAACTCATTCTTAAGACCTTATAAGCAACTTGCTTGTAAGATGTTAGATCAGTTTCAACATTGCCAAATAGAGCATATAAACAAAGCAGAGAATCTTATAGCAGACTATTTGGCAAAGGCAGGTTCAACATTGGATATGCAAATAATAGAAAATTACAAGGATGTTATGATTGAAGAAGAACATCAGTCATCAGTACCAGATAATATAAGACATTTACAAGTATTTGAAGATGATGATCAAGTACTAAGATTTATGAAAAACAAACAAGAATTTGAGGGTCAAGTGATACCTGAAACGTCATCAAACTCCAAAGCTAATTTTATTCCAAAAAGGATGATTGACTTGGAACAGGAGTTCAAGGAAAATTTACTTACTGAAAAGGATATACAAAACCTAGATAGTCAAGCTTTCAAGGTAGTAAATTTTGGATTGGACAAGATGCCAAAGATGTTGAATGTTACAAAGAAAAGAGATTCAAGTTTCAAGCAAAATTTGTTAACATGTCTAAGAAATAATTTGGATAATTTTGCTTAGTCTTATGATGATCTTAAAGCTTTTAGGCAAGATGTGATGACACATAAAAGTCCTTTAATAGAAGATTGTAAAATAGTCAAGAAAAAACAAAGGAAATTTAATCCATCATTTGAACCAGCTATGGAAGCTGAAATCAAGAAGTTGTTGCAAGCACGAATCATATATCCAGTACGATATTCTACATGGCTTGCTAACCTTGTTCTAGTGAGAAAGAAAAATGGTGATATAAGGCTTTGTCTAGACTTTAGAAATCTGAATGATGCCTCAAAAAAGGATAAGTATCCACTTCCAAGAATTGATGAGATGCTGATTAAAGTCTCAGGTTGTCAAGTATATTCTTTCTTAAATGATTTATCAGGTTATAATCAAATCATGGAAAATAAGAATAATAGAACAATATTCATCATTTCAAAGATTACTTATGAGAAGGTTAGAGATATGAGGATTCCTACCAAAGTAATCCTCACCATTCTCTTCCCATCTCAAGAATAGTCCATGAACAAAGGACTTGATATTGTATAGTTTGTTGGTTTTTTTTAGGAATGAGGTTTTTATACCATCAAACCTTATGTTTGATGGGAATTTTCCTCCAAAATGATTTATCTTTTCAGCTGTAAAAAGTTCAATAAAAGTTTCAATACAGTTCAGTTTTAAAGGACTTGCATAATTTTTTTTAAGCTTTTAAAGGGGGCAAAAATGTTGGCACATTTGGCCATTTCATGGAACAATTGGACTATCTTATTAAAAGTTGGAGCATCTTGGTGTTGGTACATTTTTGATCATTTAATGGAGTAGACTTTATGAATGAAATGGGATTTCATTTATCATTTATTCTATATTGATTTAAGAGAGAGATGATCTACCCGTCCAAAAATTTTTACATTGAATTTTTAAAACAATGTATGGTTGAAAATATAGAAGTAAACATGTAGCTTTAACATTATGGGTTGATGGGTAAAATTGGAGAAGCGTGCTCATCAAAATCAAATGTAGATGATGAACATGATGCTAGCAATGAAGAAGAAGAAGAAGCGTTGAATGCCTTCAATTTGCGCAATCTTGTTAGGAGACAGAATGATGAGTTTTCTTTAAAGTATGATGAAATCTCAAAGGAGTTAGAACCTATGCAGGCTCAGGTTAAGCAAGCTATTCAAGATGTTTGTGAAATCACTTCCTTCAATGTAAACATTTTAAGGGAGGAACTAAAGGATAATCAGTTGAGAAGTTTTATTTTCCATAATCAGAATAATGGAGAAGCAACACTGAACTTGATTCCTGATGGTATGACTGTGGCTGAATATGCAAAGTCTGATTCATCAAAATCCAAGAAATTAAGTACCTGCATCATCAATACCCTTGGGAAATGGTTGCCCAATAAGGAAATATTCCAAAACGTTAAGGACAGTCTTGGGCCAGTAGCAACATCTAGTAGATTGATTGATACTTTCATTTTGAAGGGTATGAAAGAAAGAGAGTTCAAGCAAGCTGCGTATTGCTAGGGCCAGAAAGTTTGGTGCTGGATTCACAGTTTTTTCTCAGGATTCAGCAATCGCCGCGGATGCCATTGAAAATCAGCACATTGCTCATGAACATATCTCTGCACATCCCTCTTCTAATGGCCTCGAAATGCAGTTCTGTATCCTTTTGCAGGCTCCTAGTTTTGGCATAGCCACCGAAAACGGTTGCGATGGTGTAATTGCTGGGGTTTATTCGCGCTTGCTGCATCCAGCGAAAAATGCCAAAATGCTTGCTCACGTAGTTGTTGGCAACACAAACAGAACCCAGATAGTACAGGTGGGCAGTGAATTTACAGGCCTCCAGCGGTGACATCGTGCTCATGGGCAGTTCTACGTGGATCCCGAAGGTCCAGCAACTGCTTTAGAACTTTTTCAATGGCAAGGAGCTCTGCAAGAGCATTAAACCCAACGAGGCCGTTGCCTACGGTGCAACCGTATAGGCCCCCATTCTCTCTAACGAGTCTAGCAACAAGGTCCAAGACCTACTCCTCCTCGACGTAACTCCATTATCCCTGGGCATTAAGGCAGCAGGCTTCAAAAACAACATCACCATCACCAACGACAAAGTGTGGCTGATCAATGATAAGATTGAGCGCATGGTCCAAGGAGAAGATAAAACAAAGCAAAGGTTACAACAGCTGTAGATTTTTATGGAACACACGGCAACATTACCGAACATGGTGGCAGAGCCTTCTTTTGTGGTGGCAGTTGATATACGGTTCAGGCAAGGCAGGATAATTTGAAACTATTTGCCGGCAATTCCAGGCGTGGCACTTTCACATTCGAACTTCATATTTTGAGCCACCACCGGATTTAAATTTCTATTTTCAGCAAATTTTACATAGGTTCAAAGTGAAAATGCAAATAATTTATTTATATAAGCTTACATGGATTGGCTACCGCCACCACCAACGTCTACACCAAGGTGGATATTGCATTATCTTTTTACCACCACCTTGTTCATAAAATTACTAGGGCTTCAATAGTATTTAAAACTTAAAAATTCTAGACAAATAAAAATAAAAATAACAATTATATGGAGCTATTAGATTTATTTTAAAAATTATTGCTTACAAAAGCAATATTTGTAATATTTACACATGCCAATGTTAGCATGATTTTCTCCTAACTTTCTAACTTCCTAACTTGTTGGCCAAGTAATCTCCTAACTTGTTGGTCAAGTAAATAACTTACATACTTGGGAGAAAAGTTAGCTAAGATATTTTAGAATATAACTACCTTTTGAGCCCTATAAAAAGGCTTCAGGGGTAAGAAGAAAGGAGGTCTCACTTATCACACATAACACACTTGACCACACTTGGGGTCACACATTGTAAAACATTGCTTGTAAGATGGCTTGCTAAAGAAAAGATTTCAACCTCTTTGTCATAGTCCTGTGAGTTATGTTTTTTATTTTTTATTTTTTAAAAATTGTTTAGCTAGTGGTTTAGATAGTATCATGATTGGCAAGTAATTTTTGGATTTTTAGATTGCTCTTATTGTTCTTGTTGCATAATAGAAGATTTCAATTAAAATTTTTCCATGGAAGCGCTTGTGTTTGAAAGCCTTAAGAGCATTTTAGTAGTGAATTTGGTTATTGTGCAACGTATAAGAACTGCTATTGAGATCGTTGTAAGAGAGTCTCTACTTGTAGTCATGTCGTTGAACGATTCAATAGTCAAAAGGATTCAGAAAATCTTTGGTATTTTGATGGGACTAGAATAGCTTTCTTTTATCTTTAAAGTGAATCTTTGTGGTATTTCAATCAGAAATTGTCAAGTCTTTTGAAGGTTCTGTTGAATGCAATTGTTGACATCCATTATCCTGCCAAAATGGAGTCTCGTATGTGATAGTTTACGCAGCAATTTTTTGGTAGCATAGTAGGGTTTTCTTGAAGAAATTGCTTATTTGAGCCTTGGAAGTTTGAACAATTTGTAGTTATTAAATTTAGGATAGCTTTATTGCGAAGTGTTTACTCGTATCATTTTACCTTGTTTAAATATTTGAGATCTTTACACAAATCTTCTTTCTTTTTCTCTTATCTCTAATTTCCATTGAATCTTGCTCTGTTTCTAGTTTTCTTGTGGAACTTTTTCTTTCTCTAGGGAAAATTAGAAGTAGATTCGTAGAGTTGTGCTCAAATGTTTTTGCAAAATTTTATTTGTTACAAGTAGGTATTATAAGGACCGCGTAGACTAGGCAATTGAACAAAATAGGAACTCTCAATAACTCATAGTACTTGGCAAAGTTGGCTGAATCTCTTTAAGATAAGTCATTTGTAGTTTACACACAACGTAATCGTTTCATTTTTCACAACCGAACACCGCAATAGCACACACACATACTCACATTAACTACTGAGTCTATTAGGAGGTATCTGGGCCTTGGTGTTGCCAGAGACCAGCAAGCACCTAAACCTTGTTCGAGGACACTCGTTAGCGGTCGCATCCCAAACAGTCGCCTACAGTAAGCAAGTCCATTTGTAGCCTCTACTTGATGATCTCTCAGGTAGCCTCAGTTTTTTCTTAGACCATCAACTAGTACCTAGCATAATCAATCTCTATGGTCTGCTAGGTACTATCTCTTCATGGCTAAGCTGACAAGAAATCATATTGGGACTAGAGGTCTCCCGATCATCATATTCCAACTCACCATTGTCTCCTGAAGCTTGTGCACATGTTTCCATAGGTGCTCATTTAAGGGCTTGTAGGTCCATAATGTTGTCACACTAGACAATGTACACTTGCTAACTACCTCATACACAAGATCAGGCACTTACTCCATTTCAAAAGGGTATTCAGGGACAACATCCACCTTAGCCACCTAATTCAAATCCCAGCAGAGCTTAGATCCTATTGGCAGGCAACAAGTAAATCAACATTAGCCACAAACTAAGTGTAAAATTGATAAAGCAATGTAAGTAAAAAAATAGCGTACATACCAAACTTAGGATTGCCTATTATATGCAGTCCACCATATCCTCTATGATGCTTTCCATGAAGGTAAATTTGTCCAACATCTCTAACCATGGCTTCATGCGGCAGGTAAGCGCAGGTGATGGATTGTTAATGGGAACATCTAAGGCTGTAACCCAAGATGGTGCAATATTTAGCAAGAATACAATAGCCAAATATGGAAGAGCAAAAGAGAAAAAAAATAGATGACAACTTAAATCACTTACCAAGTAAGCCCTCGAGTGTGAGTTCGGGGGAGGGGGGGCACAAGGGGGGGGGTGGGGTCCTCCAGCTACACACCATCAAAGAAGTTGGTAAAATCACCCTCATCGGAGTGGAACAACCCCTTCTACATCAAACTGTTGGAAGGTCTCGATGGCCTCGTGCAGCTCTTCTTTGTGTGCCTCCTCCTCCTCAGCTTGAGGAGTAGCTGTCTCTACTACTATTGCTACCGCTGCTTCAACAACACTCTTACCTAACTCACAAATAGAGAATAATAGCATTAGCATAACATAACAAGAAAACATAAAAATTATAAATAGAGAAAATTTAAAAACAAATGCATCTACACATGTACTAACCTACAACATCTGTGCACAAAGTGGGTATCTTGAAGCAGATTTTCTTGGTACCTGATGAGTGGAGAGGTACCCCTACACTCAACCATACGAATACGAGCGTTACACATGCGATCTGGTCAAACTCCATAGACTAAGTGCCTACACGCCTTATGGAACACTTAAGGTTAATCATTCGTTGTCTTCCCAGACTTACTTGTATTTGTCATGGTTGTATGGTTAAGTAAGTTTGAGGTATGTGATTTTTATCATTTTTATGTTTTATCTCCTATGCTAATGAGGTGAAGGGTGAAGAGACTAATTAACTAACTTTAACTAACTAACTAAGCCTTAATTAACCTAGCATCAACATCCATTCCCACTTACCATTCACACCCTAAACCAATGCAACCTTGATTACCAAACACTATTTGTTACTAGGATTATCAAGCGTAACGCACATGCTTGAAGCGGTCATACTGAATGCACTTAACTAGGAGAGAAGGGTTGAGAGAGATTTAATGAACTAATAAAGCATTTAAGTGATAAATAATAAATAACAATAAATAAAGTCCTAATTAGCCTAGTCCATGCACTACAAGGTTTATCCAAGAAGTTCGTCTTTATTTTCATACACAAACTAGTGTTCAAGTACAATATTGCTCGAATAAAGATTCGTTCACTTTGGAGCTCCTACTGTAGGCACATGGAAATTATTCTATCTCTGGAGAGGAAAAACTGCCAGAGTTTCACTACGGTTTAGGCCTAAACTTAGAAACAAGGGAGAGCTACCTCTTATTTATAGATTTGGTGGTGCACTGTGATATCGCATACGCAATATTATAGGGGAAGATGTGATATCGCATCCCATCATACCCCTATGACTAAATGAAAACTTGTCCTCGAGTTCCTTAAAAAATATTGGGAAGGTATGGGATTATTGACTTGAATGGAACTAATGGTGAATGGGATGCCATGTGAATGGATCATCATTACAGAACAAAACAAAATTGATGTTCATGACAACAAGAGTGAACACCTTATACATTTGACATCAGGCCTTATTTGGCAGCTAAGAGAGAAGAGAAAAGAAGTCTGTTGTTGCCAATGCCAAGATTGCACCTTTCGTTGTCCATCCGTAAGCGCACCATCGATCTCATTCTTTGCATAGCTACTTCAGCACCTATCCATTTCAGGTGTTCCCTCCAAATCCAATCCATTGTTGCATGATTTCCATATGCACACATAACATAGTCTTATATTAGTAAGGGTAAATGAATTTCAATGCAGTTGATATCTTGCCTCAGTGAAAGGTCCATTGGCTAAGTTGTGGTATGGCTGATATGGGTCTAGAGATATAATCATGGTGACTACCGAAGGTGTAGGGGCTAGGAGAAAATCGAAAAAATTGGACCAAGATCCCCATGACTAAGAGCAAACCTTCGGGAGTGATAGAATGGAGAAGGAAAAAGAACAAGAAAGATGGAGAAAAAGAGACAACTATAACGTCGATGAAGTGGATGTCAAGATGGCAATGAACAAAAGAGAGTGGATTGTGAAAATGTTAAGGGAAAGAAATTAACTGATGTACCAAACAGGAATGCTAGTGGGTCCTCCCCAAAGTAGGCTTCCTGACAAACCCACATTCAAAGAGTCCATAGAGTCTGGGAATGTCATTTGGAACAAGAGTTAAAGTCTTAACCGCAAGAATTTACCAAAAAGAAAACAATGCATCCACCAAGATATGGACTACTGATACAACCACTGGCAATGAGGTGATAGATGGGGAAAGAAGGATGGAAAGGAGAGAGTGGAATGGAGTCTCAAGTGGAATGTGGTCTCAAGAACAAGGTGGTGTATAGCCCCTTGTGTGTTTCATGATTAATGTGACTTAGTAGATCCCATTCCAAGTCTGGCCTCAAACAAACCACATTCAGTGACTTCGCATTAATTCATTCGGCCAATCCATCCACTTGAATAACAAGAATGCCTCCCCCAAGAGCCACCACCATTCTGACGAAATGAAGGAGAAGAGAGAATGGGAAGCAAGAAGGGCCTTAGTTAGAGGGAACATGTTCATTTTAGTTCCATAACCAGTGCTTGTAGCCCACATAATTATTACATCTAAGGGGTGTGCTTTGAATTCTCACTTTTTTCTTTCTTCTTTTTATTTTTATTTTTATTTTTTTATTTTTATGCATGAGAACCACACCATGCAAAGAATTATTATTTTTATTTACTCAACTTCCCGATAATTGGGTAACATCGAAATAATAAGAAAACTTGAGGATAAAACATCCAAGCACCCAAGAGAATGGCCAACACAATTGCACCAAGTTCCCTTGAAGTCACATCCTTTTCAAGCCTTGAGTCCTTCCTTAGTTTGAGAAATGCCCAGTCACCGATTCATTATAATTCCTATTATTGAGGAAAAGGGACTATACAGTTCCAAGCCAAGAGAGACCACAGATTTTTGTGGATGAATGGATGAAGTGGGATCATTGCCTATCATATCAAAAGAAACATACCTTAGTATCAACATCATAACTTAAAAGTAAAAACCAAACATTAGCAATCAATAGGAAAATAGTTCATACCATCATGAAGAACACTTATTAAATGACAAACTTGACAAGATGGATAACACACATACACAAAGAAATGAAAAAGTATAACGATGTTGTAAAACAAAAATAAGAAAAGTTAAAGAAATTTGTAAAACAAAAATGTGCAAAACAAAAATGTGTAAAACAAAAAATGTAAAAGAACTGAGGGCCCCAAATGATCAGCATAGGTGTCCATCTTCCCCATGACTGAATGGAAAGGGAGAGATCCGAAATAATGAACATCTATTTAAATTCCTTACAAGTGTCCAACTTCTCCTGATTGATGTTTTTAGGTTAAGGGGTGGAAGTCAATGACACTCATACTCCAATGTATCTATGCCTTCGTTGTTAGCATGGGTTGTTCCTCTAAATTTTTCCATGCATATTGGTGGGCTGCTTTCTTGATCAGCTGTCAACCACTAGGTGTTCTCTTGTTACGTGGTTGCTACATATAGACATCGTTGTATCTGTGTTTCTTGGGCACACCAGTTGCATGTAGGAGATGTTGAGCATTCCTCCATGTCATCATCTTCTAAGTAACTATATGTGATGCATGGAACTTTCTTCTTCTTGATATTTCCATAAATATTTTCCTTAGATATTTCCAAGGAAAGATCATGGATCCCTAGGCATGCATTGATGGTGCTAAGCCATGTCCTCCCCATTATAATTGGGAAGTCTCCTTTGTTACTATTAACTTCTATCACCAGAAAATAAGCTGGGTATGACCAACCACACACAGTGGTAATGATGTCCTCCACCAATCCCAAGGAAATGGTGATGGACTGGTTAGCCAGCTCTAGTTGAATATTGCTCTTCTTAAGTTGGGGCAGGTTCCAGGCTTGATACATTTCTTGTGAGATTAAGTTGACTCTGGAACCTGAGTTAAGAAGAGCCTTATGTGGTTCATTCCTGGTGACTTGGAGGTAGATTAAGGGACTTCCAGGGTCAAAGAGTTTCCTAGGAAGGTGGCCCACCTTGATCCAGTCAGTAACAGTATGTGTTAACCTAACGGATGTGTTAAGCCCTATTGTTGGTTTGAAGGGAGCTCCGAAGCCTTGTATGTTGGAGGAGCATGCACAGAGTCAACCACTTGTGGTTGTGAGAGCTTGTTTGGGCTTTTGGTTCTAAAGAAAGGTCTTCTCTTCTTACGGTTGTTAGAACTAGCAATGGGTTCAAGTTTTATAGCTCTCGTAGCATTACGTTGCTGCGGTTGAGTGGGGAGTTCCCCTTGCATTGTTGGAGCAAGTGGTAGTGGAACCACCAGTGTAAGAGTGACAGATGGATTCGAAGGATGGTACGCATGTGGTGTATCTTCCGTGGGAGCAGGAGTCCTAAAATACTCTCAAACTTGGTAGTGATGTTGTGGGGTTGCGTAACCCATAGAGTCACTTGGAGAAACCAGTTACTGCATGTAATAGCCATATGGGTCTAGTCGCCGATAAGGGTATCGTTGTCTAGGTGGTGGCATCCCACATGACTGTGGGTGTTGCCATTGCTAATGTTACCTGATAGGTTGTGGCGGAGTTCCACTTGGATAATATGTTAATGCTTGGTGGAACTACCTTGGGGATAACATAACC
Source organism: Gnetum montanum (assembly GCA_015680685.1). Taxonomy (NCBI): domain Eukaryota; kingdom Viridiplantae; phylum Streptophyta; class Gnetopsida; order Gnetales; family Gnetaceae; genus Gnetum; species Gnetum montanum. Next base: position 692,771 of record MNCI01014407.1, read on the forward strand.
TTCGGGGTGCTTGCCGTCTATTAAGTCTTGGGTTAAGCGCATATACCCCGAACTCTTGTAGATGTGAGATTATTGGACAACATCCCTTAGCATGGTCATATTGGCAAATCTCACATCCACATTATTGTCTGTGTTAGAATCCACGACCTCATTGGAGATAATAATTTTTCCCTTACCATTGTTACATGCATGGCCTACATTTCTCCGCTTTTTCTTATCGTGATCACTACTTCATTCCTCCTTAGACTCCTCTATGATTTTTAGGACAATTTCAATTTTATTATCTAAGGAGCTCCATATTTCATCTACCTTGGCCGACACTTTTGTTGTTAGCTTTTGAAGCGACAAGGTTTTTCTATTCACCAACTCTTTGAGTGGTGACTCATCCTCTTCATCGTAGAATCTCACTCCCTTCTTTCAGAGGGAAGGATCACGGTTATATTCTTCCACGCTTTCTCTTTTCCATAACTCCCCTTCTTCTTTGGCTACTTGCTCCAAAAATCGATGAATTTCATGAGATCTACCCAATTTTACGCAGCAATTTTTGGTAGCATAATAGGATTGTCTTGAAGATATTGCTTGTTTGAGCCTTGGAAGTTTGAATAATTTGTAGATATTGAATTTGGGATAGCTTTATTGCGAAGTGTTTACTCGTGTCATTTTACCTTGTTTAAATATTTGAGGTCTTCACAAATCTGCTTTCTTTTCTTTTCTGCTTATTTCCATCGAATCTTGCTCTATTTCTAGTTTTCTTGTGGAACTATCTCTTTCTCTGGGGAAAATTAGGAGTAGATTGCGGAGTTATGCTCAAATNAACTACTGAGTTTATTTGGAGGTATCTGGGCCTTGGTGTTGCCAGAGACCAGCAAGCACCTAAATCCTGTTCGAGGACACTTGTTGATGGTCGTGTCCCAAACGGTCGCCAACATCGTGATTACCCTACTTCCATCCTTGGATCTTCTTACGTAAGTTAGACACTCTAGAGTATGTTTGGTATTTATCGTTGAACAACTCTAACATCGTACTCCATCTCCTAATGGTTTCTGGTTCTAAGGACCGGTACCAACTCTCTGCTTCCTTTATGAGTGTCCTAGGAAATAATTTTAGTTTCTGCCACTCATTCTCAATATTTTGCAAGGCACATGCATCGTGGAATGCCTGTAAATGATTTTATGAATCAGCGTTGCATCCCCCTTTGAAGCGTGGGATATTATTCATCTCTAATCTTTTGATCCAACTATCTTTTTCATGCCTTGTGGGTATTCTAACTGCCTCTGTAATATCTAGCATACTTTGGTTGGCAAGTAGGGGTTCTTCTTGATCATCTCTCTCATGACGTCTATGATGTCTACATTATTTCCTACTTTCCCTTCGTTCATGCCTTGATTCTCTTGACTACCCTTATCCTCTCTCTCGACTCTCTCATCGAGATCTCTCATCCCGCTTACCTTTATCCTCACTATTATGCTCTTTATGATTGTGCCTAGAGGTGGAAGGAGAGGGTGAGTGATGTGATGAAGGGGAAGAAGAAGGAGAGCCATCACCATGACAATGTCTCCTACCTTCTCTTTGGTGACTATGGCCCCGATCATGATGATGATCTGAATGCCCGTCCTTGTCATGTGTTGTTGTTCCCTCAGTGAACAGTTGGCATTCACAGGGATCAGAACCAAGGCTATGAATCGTGGAGTGTAGGTTCTGATACCCCACCTCCTCACCATCATTAGGAGGGGGAACATTATTTGATGGAGAACCCGTTATAAGTCGTTCACCATCTCCAATCTCACTTAGGATGTGTGGGACCCCTTTTCCCTTCAACAATGTATGGTGGCTCTCCTGCCTTGAGTTCCTTAAATGTTGCACTTCTGTCGGATGGAAATTCCTTGAGTCGTAATCTTTTGCAACGTATTCAGCATATAGCTGCGTCATGCCAATTTGTACAAGAGCACGGAGAAGCATGTTGGGGACTACATGATCTGGGGGTAACACTATGTTACCTTGCAGATCATGCCAACGTAGTTGTTCATCCTGATGGAGGATATAGGTAAAATCCAATATATACTCATCAGGATGGGTATATACCACTCGGTATTGTTGAGGAACCAACGGTTCACAGTTATGTGTGTTGGATCGCCGACTGTTTCTTATGTGATCCCTAGGTGGTGAACTGCTTTTATGAGAAGAAGAAGACATTGCTATTTTATTTGGTGTGCTGATTAACCATTGTATAAATTTTTGTTTAATTAACCCTAAGGGTTCCTTTAAACTCCCAACGATGTGGATAATTTCCTATGTTCTACTTAGCGCACAAACACTTAGTCTCCAGCAACGGCGCCAATGATGAGTGGCAAGGTACCCCTACCCTCAACCATATGAATACAAGTGTTACACACACGATCCGGTCAAACTCCACAGACTAAGTGCCTACACGCCTTATGGAACACTTAAGGTTAATCATTCATTTTCTTCCTAGACTTACTTGTATTTGTCACGGTTGTATGGTTAAGTAAGTATGAGGTATGTGATTTTTATAGTTTTTATGTTTTATCTCCTATGCTACTGAGGTGAAGGGTGAAGAGACTAATTAACTAACTTTAACTAACTAACTAAGCCTTAATTAACCTAGCATCAACATCCGTTCCCACTTACCGTTCACACCCTGTACCAATGCAACCTTTGTTACCAAACGCTATTCGTTACTGGGATTACCAAGCGTAATGCACATGCTCGAAGTGGTCGTACTGAATGCACTTAACTAGGAGAGAAGAGTTGAGAGAGATTTAATGAACTAATAAAGCATTTAAGCTATAAACAATAAATAAAGTCCTAATAATCCTAGTCCATGCACTACAAGGTTTATCCAAGAAGTTTCTCTTTATTCCGTACACAAACTTGTGTTCAGGTACAATATTTGCTCGAATAAAGATTCGTTGACTTTGGAGCTCCTACTGTAGGCACATGGAAATTATTCTATCTCTAGAAAGAAAAAACTGCTAGAGTTTCACTACGGTTTAGGCCTAAACTTAGAAACAAGGAAGAGCCACCTCTTATTTATAGATTTCGCAGTGTACTATGATATCGCATAAGCGATATCGCAGGGAAAGACGTGATATCGCGGGGGATGCAATATCATGGCGGACGCAATATCGCGTACGCAATATCATGGCCCATGTGATATCATGTCCCATCAGTACCCTCATGTCCAATCATAGGGGAAAATTCCTCTGCTAGGGGTGGCCTCTTAATCTTTTTCTTAGAAGGCCCCACCATTTTCACAATTTAATAAGTAGCCTTGTTTGCATTCCCAATAATAACTGGGGGACACTCCTCTATACTATCATGGAAATAATGTGACCGTGACCTTCCTAGATATCATTTGGTTGCAACTGAGTATGACTCATCAATCCCCTCTAGGGAATCCTATGTGTGAGTGGTTGCAAATAGGTGCCTGACCTAAGGCTTAGATAGCTACTCACAGTCTTGCACTACCCAATGCCTACTATCTCGAACCATCAAAAACTCTACAAACCTTCATAAATACACTGCAAAGAACATGAAGTGTAAATGAGACCTTGCCTGGAGGTTGTAGTGAAGTCTAGTGATTTCTGCTTGTAGATTGGCAATGAAGAAGGAGGCCTAGTTGAACCTGATGCTCTCCTCTAGTACCTCCCTCATCACCCATGCCTGCTCCACCCCAAGGATTTTTCCTTGGGAGAGCAACATTAGAATGTCATGGGCAAGAAAAAAGAGGGTAGAGTTCCCAGACCTCAAGCACACGCACATCTCTAATCATGATGTCTTTGTGAGATCGGGTGATTCTCAACCACTCCTCAATCTCTCCTTTACAATCCACCTCTCTACTGGCCTTGTCAATGACCAATGAGCCATTAGAGAGGAGGCCAAAGAGGTTAGCAAAAGTCCAAGGCTACCCTCACTCCTTGCACAAGGGTGACAAAGCAATGGGCAGTGTTGCTGAAGGAGTCTATAATGATGATGATTTAAACCACTAGAATTCTTGGGCTAAGGGCTAAGAAAAGGTCCATCAACCCAATACATGTGAGTCGACTAGTCAACACCTCTAAGGCCTAATGGCACAACCAATGTTGCATCCCCTCCACATCATTGTACTTCATGATGAGGGTGGCCTCTGTACAGCCAATGGTAACCACTATCACCTCTTCTAAAGCAACCGTAACTATAACATAGGCAAAAACAATGATAAAATCAAGCAAGGGAAAATCAATGAGTTCATGTGAGCAAGCACAACAGCCAAACAACAAGTGCTTGCATGAAATAAACGATGTCCAAGATGGAGGTGGTGGTGCAATTGGCTTCTTGAAATTGGGCACACCACTAGCCCACCCCTCATCAAGCCAACCATAGGTCTTGCATTGATCAAATAGCTTCAGGTACTAGGTGGAGTAATTCTTTACTTCATCTCTAACATGCTTAAGTACGGCCTACCAAAATTTTAGACTAGAGAAGAATACCGATAGGGTGTTACAGGTTAAGGCAAGATCCCCTAGCTTATCATGGAGCCCTTAGTTATCAACTTTGAATTTGGCATTAAGCATGAGTAGTAGTTAGTTAGCAAAGCCAATAGCACAAGAGACAACGTAAAATCATAGGAGCACTTACCCTCCGGTGCAACATACCATTCCAAGTGGGTTCTAGACCAACATATGCACATGTAGAGTGATAAAGGTATTGCTCCTATTATAATAGGAGAACTCCAACGTTCCCCAAATCCTAGATAAGGGATGAGTGCACCTAGGGCCTTGTCTTGAACCACATGTTCTATCATCACTAATCGTGGGTTCATCAAACATAAATTTCAATATGTCCTGATTGGCCCTAGGTAGCAATGTCTTAGTGATAGCACCTACAACCTTTGCTGCTAAGTGTGACCACATGATCATACTGAAGTGCTATAGAAGGAATGCCAGGAACTCACATGCCTCGAGCTAAAACCATACCACCTGATAACCCATCTTCATGCAACAAAGAATGCCAACAAGCTCCACAATGACTAAGATGGACTTTAGCAACACCCTACAATCACATAAATGACAAACATAGCATTAGTATACAATAGATGCATTTAAGCAAAAATACATTAAGCCACATTCATCAAAAAATTAATATGATGTAGCATAAGTTAGCAAAATATCCTAGGGCCCCCTAGGCCCTATAGGTATAGGACGTTAACACATACATTTGATGCACCTGGTACTCACTGGGGTATAGTATATACCAGATAGCATCACTACTTTTTTTAGCATGATTGCATATTTAGCATTACAGGTTTCATTATCATTTTGCACAATTGCATGCTTAGCATTAGTGTTTTGCATCTCGCAAGTTTAACACTTTAACAATTTTACATAAAATTTTAAAAAAATTTCTAACTCTAGGAAATGTAGTCTGGAAAACTTTGGAAAAAAATTCTAGCTCTGGCTACATCCCAGAGCATAGCCCAAAAACACAAAAAAAATTTCTAACTGTTGGCTACACTCCCTGGGAAGCATAGTCCTCAAAACTTCAAAAAAAAATCTAACTGCTCGCTATGCTCCCAAGGAGCGTAGCCCCAAAATGTAAACTTTTCAAAAACTATTAATTGTTGTTCACAATGCCTTCACCCTATCACAACCCTTACCCCACAGCATGATGTCATGGCCACCACCAACACTTGTATCCCTACCCTTGCGTCGACCTCAAAATTTCTTTTAAAAATTCCAAATAAAACGTGGCAGTCCCTTGTTGAATCCCAGGCCCTACGATAGCCACTCACAGTCATCGCAAACACAATTCCCTACCGTGCATTTCCCTGTAGTGGGCCATCCTAGCTATCATAGATGCTTTCTTCACAGTCACATACCAAAATAAATGACAAATATAAAAGAAAAAGAGAGTATCATAAAAAATGCAACAATGGCTTGCTACACCTCAGCTTCATAGGTGGTAGCACTAGGGTCATCACCAAAACCCTAATCTCTTGCCCTGAGTATCCCTGGAAAAAAGCAAAAGTTTCTACAGGCCCGCAACCTTTTATCCCTATGGCTAGTCACCACAATGATTATGGCCACTACAACCTAAACCCTCATCTAGTCAGTGCACAGAACATGAAACAAAAAAACCCTCACTCCACGATGCCTTTGAAACTCACATGCACTTTCTATAGCTATGACAGACGCAAACAACCATAGTGGTGGCCCGTCACCTTTCCCTTTCATTTTTGGCAGGCACATTAGCCACTGAGTGACCATTGCCATCACAACATAAGCCCTTGTCTCCCATGCAATCTCTTGGAACCCACAACTTACCCTACCGTTCACTCTCCCTAACTGTAATGGGCCCAAACAACCACGACGGCGATGGCCTCTATTAGGGCAGGATGCCACCAACAAATCAAGCCCAAAACCCATGAAGTGCTAAAGTGAAAAATGCCAAGAAAAATGCAAAAAATGGAAAAGGAGTATAGCATAATTAGGGTACCTGGCAAATGTTGGTGCCCATGGCAGGCATCCTAGGACTCATTCTCCCTCATCCACATTGGCTAGGCTAGGGTGCTAACATCCACTTCAGTGCAACATTTTGGCAACTATGCTTATGCAACCATGTTATGCTCTTGAAAGTTTGCATTTTCACTTTTGACAATGATAAATTTACCAAGGGTAAAACAAAATTTTATACCCTTGGGTACCACTTAAATTTTTACCTACCTGGGAGTATGCTCAATAGTGCAAAGCATAGTTGGGTGTGAGCGTAGTCACCAGAGTTAGAAATTTTTTTATTTTTCTAGTTGTCTTCAGACTTAGAAAAATTTTGAATTTTTCTTATTGCCCAATGGGTGCCCAAGCCAGTTTTGCTTTTTTGATGCACCAAGCCTCACTCTAATGATGCATTTAGCACATATTACTGTCCACTACGATGTTAAACTAGCATCCAACCATCCACTATGAATTTAAACTCACATCTGACAATCCATAAAGACCTTAAACTAGTGCTTCACGGTCTACTAAGACCTTAAACTAGTAATCCCATAGCCTGCCAAGGCCTAAAATTGGCCCACGTATCCCTTACCTTTAAAATTGCATCTACATAGTTAGGCAAAATTCTATTGCATTGTTTTCTTTAATAGAGCATATTGCTCTCATTAAGATAGATGCATCTTGACATTTTTTTTGGTTTTTTTTACAAGATTATAGTAGGATTCACAACATGTCTACGTACAAGCATTTTCACTCACCGATGGTCCTTACCAAGCCTCATGGTGATCTCACGTGATGCATCAACCCTCAATGCCTAGACCTTCAGCCCATAGTCTATGATAAATACATAACATTTGTAGAAGCATCGCTAGACTAGCTAGACCATCAAGTTAGTGCTTTAGATCTAGAGGCAAGTGATGTCACCAAGGATCCCCTCGTTGAAGTCCCCGTAGTAACACCTAGTGGCAAGGTGAAAACATTGAAACTTAGTTCTTTGTTAGAATCTCAACATGTCCAAAGAATTGCAAAAGTTCTCAACAAAAACATTAAGGCATTCACATGGTCTTACGAAGACATGTTAGGCTTAGATCCTTACATAGTGCAACAAAACCTAATCCTCAACCCTAGCATAAAAATAGTTAACCAAAAAGCCCACAAGGTTAGCCCTAAAGTATCGTTGGCAATCTACAATGAAATCACCAAGCTCTACAAAGCTATTATCATTTGGGCAATTGACGATGCAAATTGGGTCTCCAACATCATGATTGTACCCAAGAAAAATGGAAGTATATGCATTTTAATAGACTTCCGAGACCTTAACAAGGTAACCATTAAAGATGATTTTCCATTGCCTAGCATTACTCAATTGGTCGATACTATTGCTAGTCATGCCTTATTATCCTTTATGGATGGGTTCTCAGGTTACAACCAAATTCAAATCAACCCAAAGCACCAGCTCAATACTACCTTCATGACTTCTTAGGGTACATTTTGCTACACAATCATGCCCTTTGGACTCAAAAACACAGGAGCAACTTATCAATGAGCCATGATGTATATCTTTAGTCATTACCTATTAGGTTTGCTCAATGATTACATTGACAAAATAATGGTTAAATCCAAGGCATCACACAACCACGCAGATGATTTAGACCTTGTGCTCAAACATTGCTTGAAGCATGAACTTAGGCTAAATCCTAAGAAATGTGTCTTCGGTGTCAAGACGAGCTACATGCTAGGTTTCATAGTATCCAAAGCAAGCATATGCATAGACCCTAATAAAGTTAAGGCCATTATCAACTTAGCACCACCAGCCAACCATAAGAAGCTACAAGGGTTACAAGGTATACTACAATTTATACGATGGTTTATCACATGATTGACCAACAAGTTGCAGCCAATGCAACACTTTCTCAAAAAGGGAATCCACTTTGAGTGGGCCACTTAATGCCAAGAGGCATTTTACAACCTTAAACAAGAGTTGGCTCAACATCCAACGGTCTACCCTCCGTAAGGAGATAAACCATTTTACATCTACCTTGCTACCTTAGGCATGTACATTGCTTTTCTGCTTTGCCAAAAATAAGATGATGGTACAAAGATCCTCGTAAACTACCAAATCCATGTATTAGTTACCTATGAAGCAAAGTATAATGATATGAAAAATACTTGCCTCGCCTTAATCTTTGCACTTAAGAAGTGGAGTCATTATCTTTTCCCCAACCAAGTCAACATCATCTATAAGAGTAATGTATTCCAAGACATTACAATGAACATTTATGAGAGTAGTTTCCTTGCACATTGAAAAGCAATAACTATAGAGTTTGACCTACATTAAATTTTACAAGCATCAACCAAAGGTCAGGCAATGGTCGCATAGCTTACAGCTTCCCCAATTGATGACCAAGCAACGATAAATCTAGAATTTCCAGATGAGCATGTCACTAGCATAAGCCAAGTGCTTGATAACTTTGAGGCACTTTTACACTTCGATGGTGCTTCAACCTCTTAAGGGGGTATCACCACTGTAGTAATCACATTTCCTTTTAAGGAGAACCGATCCTTCACGTATTGCTTTGCATTTCCATGCACCAATAACGTGGCAGAGTATGAGGATCTCCTTTGTGGTATCTTAGCAACTCACGACCTAGAGATACAAAACCTAGCAATTCAAGGAGATTCACAATTGGTTTTTAACCAAGTCATAGAGGTTTATGCTTGTAAAGCCCAACACTTGAAACCTTATTATGACATGGTGAAGTACCTACTTAAGCAATTTACAACCATTGATGTTCAGCATATGCCTCGCAACAAAAACTTCATTGTTGATGCATGATGAGACCTGAATTGCTCATAGTGCTGGCAGTCGCCTTAAGGCACCCACGATAAGGCACCCACGTTAAGGCATCCACGTTGTATCATGGGTTGCGTTGTATCATGTGCCGTGATGTATCATGGGCCGCGATATCGCGTATGCGATATCACGTACACGATATCGCGTCTTTCCTACGATATCGCGTACACGATATCGCAGCCAGCCGTAATTCCTATAAATAAGAGGCGGCTCTCCCTCATTTGGGGATCCCAGTTTTAGGTAGCGAAGCTCTGGCAGTTTGATCCCTCCAGAGTTAGAATTTTCCCGTGTCTGCCCGCAGTGTGGTGAATGTGATTGTACGGTGTCTTTATTCGAGTGTGCCGTACTTGGACACGCACATGACCGGCAATAAAGATCGAGATTACTTCATCATTGCAGCATTCACTTAGTTTATTTATTTGTTATTTATTTAATGTTATTTATTGCTTTCATAGCGCGGTGTGAGTACGACTTAACTACGAGCATCTACGGGTGTGTACGGCTAGTTAAGGAATCGGTTACTCATCGCGATTAGTTTCTCACCCTTAAACTCCTAGAAGCGGAACGAGTACGACTTGATTACGAGCATTTAAGTGTGACTGCTTGGTAGCCCAGTGGTGTAGCTAGGGGGATCTACGCTTGGTAACCCAGTGGCGTATTTGGGGTCTGCGCTTGGTAATCCCAGTGGCGTACCTAGGCCTATGCTTGGTAGTCCCAGTGGCAGTCGTGCACGAAGTCCAAGATGTGTACGGTTGATCAAGGAATCGGTTGCTCGTCGCACTTAGGCTAGATTAGATTTTCTTACCCTTTTCCTCTTAGCTTAGATTAGTTAATATTATTTTCCACTGCCATCAGGAGTAGCGTTAGAATTAGAACACATCATACACCTCATCTAGACTAAACCATACGTGACATATGCAAAACTAGTCTAGATGGGAAGACAGCGAACTGCGACCTAAGGCTAACTATCTAGGTGCCACAACTAGTCCATCTGCGGAGTTCGACCGGATCGCGCGTGCGACGCTCGTTTCGTATGGTTGAGTGTAGGGGTACCTCGCCACTCATCATTGGCGCCGTTGCCGGGGATGGTGCTAGTTATCTAGATTAGTTATATCATACAAGGTCGCTGTAAAGAACTTAACGATATATCTCTTAAAAAGAAGTAATTATAAAAAGTCACATAAATTCACACACAACAATGCCTCTCCTACAAGATGATAATAACGCCACACTTAGTGAGGAAGTTCATTGGAGAACCAATGAGCTATATGACGATGAAGATTGGAGTATACAACCTGAAGTGGGAGTTTCCTATAAGAATGAACAAAAACAACGTCATCGTAACACACGAAAGCATAACTTACCCGATGACGATGAACCCCCACTGGCCACTACAAGCTTAACGCAAATACAAGAGGCTGTTCGAATCTCACGTAGGCATCGTAAAGAGAGCCGACTACCCAGGCTCGATTTAAACAACTTTCCCAAATTTTCAGGAGGCTATGACTTAGATCCGCATCAACATTTACTAGCCTTCTACGATGCCTGCACATGGAATAACATTGATAACAGTTGGCAAAAACTGAAGCTCTTTCCTATGACACTCGTTGACCAAGCTAAAGTATGGTATAGATCGTTAAAACCAAATTCGATACGACGCTGGTCAACAATGGTAGAAGTCTTTAACGAAAAATATCAAACCTACGCAAGAGTGTCAGCCTTGAGGAAACAAATCCAAGGATGGAAACAAGCAAAACATGAACCCTTGGACATGGCCTTAGAAAGATATTATTCACTGTTAAACAACTGTCCAGGCCATGGGTTTTCCGAGGAAAGGCTAATGTACCATATCATTGATGGGCTACGTAATGAAACAAGAGAGACCTTAGGAACGTATGCCCGAGGTCAACTATACAACCTACGAACCCATCAAATCCAAGAGCTTATTAAGCGGGTAGCAAAAGAAGAAGGAGAAATAGCTACATGGGAGAGTGTTGAAAAACATCAACGGGACCAAAATATTAACTCAACAAAGGTCCATGATCATAACAAGGAGAGATCAACAAATTCCAAGGTGGAAACATCATCTTTGCCAATACAACAATTGTTAGAAGAAGTCGAGGCAAAGATCAATAAGATGTTGGAATGGATGAATCAAAAGTGTGGAGAATATATCAACAACATTGGAGATAGAGTTTTCACAACCCAAGAAGCAGGACAAAATAGTAGACATTCGGAAAAAAAGAATGAAGGGAATAAGCGCTCAACTGCCAATCCTACGTATGAATGCAACATATGCCTGTACGATCACCCCAAAGGCCAATGCCCAGTCTTGTTACATCTACATGAGCATTGGGGAAATAAATTACATCCAGAGTTCGTACAGAGATACTGTGTCAGACCACAGTGGCAACAATCCCAGTTGTGGGGGAATCCACCCTTAGACTGGAAACATCTTGTTTCTTCGACTAGGCCGCCACACTTTATCTCACCACAATACCATTCTCCACAATACTATCAACCCATACCTCCAACACAACCACCCCCTTGTGCACCTTATCCTCCTCCTAACTTCCAACATTCCTATCCTTTCCCTCCTTCCACAATGCCACCAACTGTTCCTCAGGTGTTTGTACCACCGCAACCCATGAACAACACTTGTGCTGCTGCTACTTATTGCAGTGAAGAGCCTCCTCAACATCAAAGACGTCCTTTCTTTAAACATGACCGTAGGAAGGGACAACATAATTCTGAGGCCACTGCATCTTCCAACCCGGCACAAGTTCAACAATGTGGTGCATCCTTACCTTCGAACCCAATGCCTCATGTACCTTCATCAGGGCCACCGATTAACACTCCAACAACCACAAGGCCCAATGAACACAATCATGGGAGGCATCAGTCCAATCCTTGCATACCATCTAACGGTCCTAACCATCATAGTGGGTCAACTCGTTATCCGGGAACTACATCGTATGAAGTGCCCCACTGTGTTTATTACAAAGTGCGTAAAATCCAAGGGGATAAGTTTGGACCGGTGTCAATAATTCCAATATGCAAGGATCCTCATTCTTCATTTATTAATCCTTGCCATACTCAACCGTTTAGTTATGGGGGATATCCCCCATTTCAGTAACAAGCAGGATTAATAAATGTTTTTAATTTTCTTTAATTTTACAACTTTTTGTTTTCCAGTTTTTCATCTTTTAACTTTTTTGTTTTATCTTTTTGTGTGTTTGTATTTTCATGTTTTTGTAAGTAATCTCATCTACGAATAAAACACTCATGTGGATCGTTGGTTGAGATGTGTTTTATGTTATTAAGTCATGAGTGATCAATTATTTGAAACAGTGAGCCCACTACACCCACTCATCCACTCTATAAATAAAGAGGTTCTGTTCGAGGGTACAGTGATATTCTTGAAATTTCTAAAACTTAAAATTAATTTTGTGTTCATTGTACCCAGAATGAAGAAGGATGGACCAAGAGGGAATGATTAGGGTGTGACATCAAGGGGACTTGTGGATTCTCTTTGGTGACATCTGTGGGAGTTATCATGCAATATGGTTGTACTAAGATCCTTGTAGATCTAATGAAAAATGGGAGTAAGAGTAATCAAAAGGGCACTCGAAAATCAAAAGCTGTTCTAGGGGGTCCCACTGGAAAGACATGCACCCATGCCTGAAGGTTAGCAGCCTCTCTGGATTTAGTAAAGTGAAAAAAATAAGAAGAAAAGAAGAAGAAAAAAAAAAGAAGTGCCATAAAACAAAAATCACTCCTCCCTTGTACTAAACGCCAAGTGATCGTACGCCTTGTTGTTATGGTACTCTCATAGTTGTTCATCATGGGATGAAACAATGCGATGTCACTGTTTAGAGGAATGGACTTGGTCTTGATCTTGGAATGACGGGTTAATGACACGTTAATCATGCTTTACACGCAGGATTCATTGTGCCCTGCGACAGTTACCTCATGTCCCGATCTCTACGATCCCTTTCTCTACTTCATCTCATCTCACTGTTCGTGTAATTGTAGCTCGTGTCCCGTGTAACATAAAATTTTCATCTCATTCCGGTGATATTTACATGTGTGTGTTTTGTGGAGTTAGTGCAGATTACATTTAACCCTTCTAGTGCCCACGGACACTTTAAGTGTGATTACACAAGGGCATAATAGGTTGAAACCTGCTTTGGGGAGGACCCACTTGTGTAATTTTGTTGTAATCTTCATTAATTCTCTAGCTAGAACACACAATCTCTTACCCTCAGCTTAATTTTTCAATTGATTTTCTTTCCCTTATTACCATCACATAGCCTTTTTCTCTACCATCTGAGGTCCTTATTGATAAATTCCACACCATCATAATTTTCGTGCCTTCAAAACTAGTTGAATTACCCTGGAACCCTTTAGTCCATATGTCCTTAGTTTACATCAATTAATTTCAAAAGAAATATTAAAAATTCGGTACATTCTCTACGACTTGCGATTGCGCGTCCCTTGCTTTCATATCCACAACTCGCTTGCTGGTACTCCGATTTTCATTCCGTTTGAACCTAGAACCCAGAGTGTTTAGCTTAGTCGTGGGGGAGGGGCACAGGCCGAATAGCGCAAAATTTTTTTGAAATTCATCATTGCCCGAAGGACATCTTTAAGGGTAATTAGTTCTAAAATTAAGATTCGAATGTGTCAAAAACAATTTCATCCCCTTAGCTATACCAGAAAATTAAATTGGGAAACCACCTAAGCAAAGAGGACTTAGCATTACAATCTTTTAGGGACATGTTCTTCTAATAATTAACATCACATGGAATTAAAGTAAATCTATTAGGGCAAGCAGTAAGGTATAACTTGATTTCCTAAACAACCTTACTAATGCTTGACCCGTGTGATTGCAGATGGTTCCGAAATGTGCACAGCAGGAGGGTCCTATTCAAGGTGGAACGAAACGATCTCAGAAAGGTGGAAGACAAGATCCTGCTGGATGACATGTAGAACAGGAGGAATAATCATTCAGCGTTCATCAAGAAGATCCTCCTACCGTACGGTCCAGGCGGGCAGACGCAAGAGGTACCCTCTTTGAAAGCGGTGCCTGGTACTTAGGGGAAATGTATCAATTTTGGTACAACAAAGAAGAAGGCACCATGGTTAACATTTGTGGTGTGACTATTGACTTCTCTGTTCAAGCCATTTCAGAAGTATTAAACCTTCTGAA
>MNCI01014407.1:708353-740238 GCA_015680685.1 Gnetum montanum
AGTGGCAGTCGTGCACGAAGTCCAAGATGTGTACGGTTGATCAAGGAATCGGTTGCTCGTCGCACTTAGGCTAGATTAGATTTTCTTACCCTTTTCCTCTTAGGTTAGCTTAGTTAGTATCATTTTCCACTTCCTTCAGGAGTAGCATTAGATTAGGAACACATCATACACCTCATCTAGACTAAACCATACGTGACATATGCAAAACTAGTCCAGATGGGAAGACAGCGAACTGCGACCTAAGGCTAACTATCTAGGTGCCACAACTAGTCCATCTGCGGAGTTCGACCGGATCGCGCGTGCGACGCTCGTTTCGTATGGTTGAGTGTAGGGGTACCTCACCACTCATCAATGCATTAGCTACATTAGCCTTAAGCATTACACTTGAAATGTTTCACACATTTTCCACTACAGTGGAAAATTACATTGTGCCCATCATGCAAACAACCAACATTGCATCCATAGCCACAGTAAGCAAAACCCATGCAGTAGAGTGGTATGACGACATTAAGGCATACCTTCTACAAGGTGAACCTTTGCAACATCTAACAACTACCTAAAAGGATGTAGTACGAAAGTGATCACAACAGTACGTCATCATGGGTTATAGCACGTTGTGTTGTAGATCCTATGATGACATACTGTTGACCTACATTAGTGATAATAAAGCATAGAGAATTGTTGAACAAGTCCATGAGGGACTCTACAGAGGCCACATAGCACCCAAGGCAATGGCAATAAAGATTAGACACTTAGGATACTATTGGTCTTACATGAAGCGTGATTGTGTCTCTAAGTGTCAACGGCATGGTAACCTCATGCATGTGCCACCCATTGAACTACACACAATGCAAATCACGTGGCCATTCTAATGTTGGGGATCGGACATCTAGGACCAATAATGCCTATGTCCTCTGCAAGGCATAACTTCGTTGTAATTGCCACTGAATATTTTATAAAGTGGGTTGAAGTTATTCCCCTTAAGAAGACTACATCACAATAGGTTTGCAAATTCATACTTGATAACATAGTGTCCCATTTTGGTTTACCATTGAATACGTGTTATGCTCAAAGAAGTCGTACTTATGTGCATAATCTATTTAGCTCAATTGCTTCATTAACGTAATAACTAGAAAATAATTAATAACTAATTAAAAATATTTAATAAATAAATAAAAATAGTAAATGCGTAAATGAAATAGCTAATCTATCCAAAGTGTTGCAAGGTTTATTAGAAAGCTCATCTTTATTGTTGCCCACACTATCATGCTCCAGTACAACAATGCTCAAATAAAGATCCATACACTCAATGACTCTTGTTATGGGCACTTGGAGAAAAACTTCTTGTGGGCACTTGGAGAAAAAGTTCTAACTTTTAAATAGGAAAAATGCAAGAGCTTTATTGCAACTACAATGTCTACTTACCATAAATGTGACTACACACATGTATTTATAGCCAACTACAAACACTACGTTGATAGGACCACATCAACACATGATATGATGTGTTAACTAGGCCTTGTCAATGAGGCCCAAACAATGAGGCTACATCAACAAGGTTTTTTCAATGCAACTGACAAAATGCAACTCATGAATGAGGCTCAAAATGATGAGTTGAGAACCATTAACCTCGACTTAATAGAAAAGGAGCGCATGCAAATGCTTGGTCAAATTGAGCAATACCAACAAATGCAATGGCAAAAACACCATCACAATTAGCACCAATGCTAGATCAAGGAGGCGGACCTGGTCCTCAACGCTGCTTGAAAACCTACAAATAAATTCTCAGCCAATTGGGAAGGGCCTTTCTTGGTCATTAAGGACTATGGCAATGGAGCATTCAGGCTTACTAACCATGACAGCAATGAATTTGCCAATTTGATGAACCACTCATACGCAATGCCACATCAAAGACAAAGCAAGGTAAGTAATAGTCTGGTTGACTATAAACTGGCACAACTAGTCTACCATGACTATAAACTAGCACAACATTCATCTACCACAATGCTTAAACTAGCATAGCTCATCCTTGGGTCATGACGTTAAACTGGCACAATGGCTCATTTACCATGATAGTAAACTAGCATCCAGCAGTCTACTAGGACTTCAAATTAGCATCTCACGATTTTCTAGGATCTTAAACTAGGTTCACAGTTTGCTAGGACCCTAAACTAGCACAACATATGGTCTAAAAAGACCTTAAATTGGGTTTGCAATTTAATACACATAGTTTTTCTAATCAGTGAGCACGAATACTTCCAACTCTTCATCATTCACCCACACCTTGTGGGCAGGTCAAGTCATTGCAATTCTAGAATGAAGTTCCTATCTTCAAAAGAAGCCTCTAGAACATTTGCAATGTTACTACCCCTTGGCATTTTGCTAATCCTCCAGAAATACCCTTGGGCATTTTGCTGACCTTTCAAACCTCCTACCATGATCGATAATAATACTAACCCTAGGCCACACCAATAACATTGCTGGCCTTAGGTATTTCATTATTGGTTGGAGCTCTTATTGTCAACACAAACCGCTGGTGCAGTGGTAGTATCATAGTCCCTACCATTTTGCTACCATCCTCCAACCCTCACCATTTCTTGAGCTTGGAAGTGTTTGTAACATCCTAGCTCTCTATCATTTTGTTGGCTCTAAGCTCTTGTCCTTAGTGTGGAGTCTCGAGCACCTACATTACCACTACCCTCTATGATTCTGTTGACCTCTCTGGGTGCTCACCTCAAATCTGGTTGTTGCACCTCTTGCAACCTTCTCACTCTGGTGCCTACACTGGTTCTTTGAGATCTTGCAACTAGTCAAACCATTGCAACATTTACATCCAATAGTTTTCTCGCATCTCATGTTGTGTGGTTGTTTTCTTGTTTTCTCTACATTGTGTTTGTAGGAAAAATCCCTAGAGGTAATCGTGTAGAGACATATCTCATTGCAATGCCAAGTCATCACATTGCTCTAATGTACATGATTAGACTAGCTAAACCACCCAAGAGTGCACATCCCTATTACCCTGCTATTGCTTACTTGCATTTACCCCTTTTACCTTGCATTTTCTTGCCTTCCCCTATATCATCAAGCTTGCAACCTCTCTAGTGCACATGTCACCTTCTCTACATCAACTATAGAATCCATAATAGACATAACGCAACTCGTCTTATGGGAAGCCTCTATGGGTTGGTCAAATCCCAAGAAGATGTAATGCAACTCATCCCAAGCAGGAAACACCTATCTTATAAATGCAACATGATTACACTAAAGCCAAGTCTATTAGGTGGCACACAACCCAGTTGATGAAAATTATCCCATAGCTAGCATCTTGTAGTGTGCAAAACCCAAAGTAGACTCATCGTAGCCACAAAAAAAGGCAAAGGAAGCGAGGTAAAAACATTTCCCCAAGCATTTAGCAAAGTTGTAATTTTGCAAATAGTCCAACCCTAAATCCACACTAACCTTTTCATAAGCACTCTGACAAGAGGTCACAATTTCAAGGACAATTCATTCTGGTATCATGAACGTTGACTCTCTCACAAGCAATCTAATAAGAGGTCATTGTTTTGGTGACAATCCATCCCTCGTACCACATCTTGCAATATTGCATTGTTTGCATTTTACTCCCCTATTATCCCCTAGTACATTCCCTACATCCTTTACCCCTAGCATACTATTTTCCTTAGCATTCTTAAGCATGGTGAAGCAACACCTGGTTAAGTACTAATGAGCAATGTTGGTGCCTAGCCTACCATGGTGTTTTGCATTTTTTATCAATGTCTCTCGAGCCATTCCTCCAAACGTCAACAAAGAGGGGCTAATGAAACACCACCAAATTTAGGCTCCCAAGTCTTAACTGCAAATTTGGCTAAGTTCCAAAACTTGGCAAAATTTTCTTAAGTGTTGAGACTATGCTCCCACTTCTAGGGCTATGCTCTAAAGCATAGTTAGTGTAGTTGGCACAGATAGCCTAGATTTGCAATTTTTTTAACTGTCAACAGAAACTGCAGAATTTTTAAGTGTCCTAACTACGCTCCCCCTAATGGGACTACACTCTAGAGCATACCTAGTGTAGTCTATACTCCAATGACCAATTTTTCATATTTTCCCAAGTGTCAAGCCAGAGGCTATTGAGCTTGGTTGGCATGGAAAAAATAGCTTGGCAAGTTTTCTAACTCCTAAGCCTATGCTCCCTACTATACTCTAGAGTGTATTTAGCGTAGTCTACATGAGCACATCATTTTTCTTATATTTTTCAAATTTTTAGGGCTATGCTCTCACCCCTAGGACTATGCTCTAAAGCGTAGTTAGTGTAGTCTATATTAGAACTCAATTTTTGGTGAAATTTGCCTAACTATTGGACTACGCTCCAAAGTGTAGTCAGCATAGTCATGCAAAACTACCTTTAGAAGCCTCCAGAACTTAGCACTAGCCTACATCTCAGCTCCACCATTCCTTTGGTAGCTAAGCTCAACAAGTTTTGTCTCTTTTGCATCCCCCATGTGCCCCCAAATTGTACCTACGCTCAACATCACTCGAGAGAGTGGGTAACGTAGTCCTAGAGCATAGTCTCCAAAACTACATTGTTTTACATTGCTTTTAGGTATATTGTGGTCTATTTAACACTTGCACATGTAGTCTTGGTATTGTAGTCATAGTTTGGCAGTCTTGTAGAGTCCATCAGAGTAAACTAGTAGAACACCATTTGCTTCAGTGGGAGTGTAGTTGGGGCTAGCATAGTCCAAACTACCCCTTTGCCACGTGGAACCCAATCTATGATTCATGCTAATCCTAACCCTATAAATACCCTAGTGCTCCATATTTTAGGGGTTGGTAAGTCTAAAATGAGGTAGGAATTTTGGCACTTCAGTTGGCATCTTGAAGTAATCACTTGGAACTTTCAGGATTTAGCAAACTTAAGAGCGCACTTAGAATTTTGGGCAAACACCGTTGCACATCACCACAACACTGTTGTGCACCACCTAGCATACCATACACCACTGCAGCTTGTAGGACACCATGGCAGCCAACCCAATAGACCCAGAATTCATGGCAGATGTTAATTCTTCATAGCTAGAGACCTTGAGACTACGACTACGCTGCCTACTATTCCTGTTTACACACCGTGTACCTCTTAAACTTTTCTTTGTAGTTAACTATGTTATCCCTGTTTGGGGTGGTGTCTTTCTCTCTTACTCACATTCTGCACATTTTTGCATTTTCTCTTGCATTTTAGCATTCTATTCGCATTTTTTATTATTTAAGCACATACTCGCATGTTTGAACCCTTGTTTTCATGCCTGAAACCTCTACTACACTCACACCTATGGGAACCACAGACATCAAAAAACACCATATCCCCCCTTAACATTTGTTTCATCATAACACCCATAAGTCTAAGTTCAATTGACAAGACTATTCTAAGCACCTTGCCTCTATTCCTAGTAAGCCCTCATGTGAAAGCAGGGTCAAGGCTATGCAACCATGGACCTCTCAGAGTCCCATTCCAGCCTCCGATGTTTTCAATAACTACAAATCCCAAATTGAAGAAAATCGTTAAAGAGGAAATCAAATAACTCCTCAAGGCAAGGTTTATCTATCCCATTACAAATAGTGAGTAGGTTAGCCCACTCATGATTGTGCCAAAGAAAGATGGCAAGTGATAGGTTTGCATTGATTTTTGGCTACTAAATATGGTAACATTTAAAGATCACTTTCCATTACCATTTGTGGATCAAGTGTTGGACACTATATCTAGGCATTGCTATTACAGTTTTCTGGATGGTTATAATGGCTATAACCAAATCAAGATCATGGAAAAGGATTAAGCCAAAACCACATTCACGAGTCCTTGGGGGACTTTTGCATATTGAAAGATGTCATTTGGCCTATGTAATGTCCCTACCACATTCCAATGCCTGGTCTTGAGTATTTCTCACCAATAGATCAATATTGGGGTTGAAGTCTTCATGGATTACTTCTCCACCTATGGAGCTACATTTGAACAAGCCCTAGACCATCTTGAGTAAGTGCTCAAAAGATGTGTAAAGACTAATCATCACCTCAATTGGCAAAAGAGTAATATGATGGTCTAGGAGAGCATTGTGTTGGGACACAGAATCTTACAAGCAGGGATTGAGGTAGATCCTAAAAAGATTAGGGTTATCCAAGTAATTACCCATTGACTAGAAATTGTAAAAGATCCTTGGATACACTAGCTACTACTGACGATTCATAGAGAATTTCTCTAAGATCGCAAATTTGTTGGTCAAGCTAACAAAGTTAGATGTTTCGTACGTTTGGACCAAGGAATGTGAAAATGCATTCTAATAGCTAAAGGAGAAACTTGTAGAAACTTCAATTCTGTAGGTGTTAGCCTAGTCTAGTCCATTTCATGCCATGATAGATGCATTAAATTATGCTTGGGGGCTTTGCTCATGCATTTGGATGATAAGAAATTTCATATTACATCCAATATGCAAGCCAAAGTATTGTGGGTGCGTAGCTAAACTACACAATCACAAAAAAAGAATTGATTACAGTGGTGTTTGCTTTGGAAAAGTTCAAGCACTATGTGCTTGGGTACAGATTGTTTATGCACACAGATGATAGTGCAATTTGCTTCCTAATGAATAAGCCAACAATGATCCCCCATGTCATATGGTAGCTGGTGATCTTGTAGGAATTCAATCTTCTAATGGTAGATCGAAAGGGAACTAAGAATGTGGTCACTAATCACTTGTCTCAATTACAATGGGACAACAAAGAGGAGAAAAGCCCACTATTTGATCAATTTCCTAATGAACTCCTCTTTTTCAAGGCTATAACTAAACAATTGTCCACTAAGCCTAATTGGTATGATGGCATTCTCACCTATCTTTTCACTCAAGAGATGCCCAAAGTGCTAGACCATAGAAGGAAATAATAGTTTCTTTACCAAGTAAAATGTTTCATGGAGATCAACGAGCACCTTTATAAGGTGTGCATCAATGTCTTGGTTCATTGGTGTGTCCCTAATGCTGATCAACTGTACATTCTCTAGGATGCTCATGAGGGTCCTTGTGGAGGCCACTATGCTAAGAGATGCATGGCCATTAAGATCCCGATGGTAGGACATTATTAGCTAAAACTTTTTAGGGATGCTCACCAATTTATTAGCTCTTATGAACATTTCCAACACCATGGTGGAATGACCACTCGAATGGAGGGACCCTAATAGTAGATACAACCCCTATTGACTTCATGGGTAACATCATGCCCATGGCAAATGGAAAGACATACATCATAGTCATTGTTGACTATTATATGAAATGGGCAGAAGCAGCAACTGTCACCAACTATACGTCTTCTACTAATGCTCAATTTGTATAACAGAATGTTGTAAATAGGTTTGGTATGTCATGTGCATTAATTTTTGATAATGGAACCCACCTTACAAGCACTACCTGTTAAAAGCTCATGCAATGCTGGGGAGTTAAGCATAAATTAACAACACCTTATCATCCCCAATCCAATGATCAAGCTAAGGTTATAAATAAGGAAATCACTAAGATCTTAATGAGAACAATTAGCAAATATAGGAGAGTCTAAAGCACAAAACTCAACAATGCCCTCTAGGCCTACTACGCCACTTGGAAGCTTCCTATAGGCTACTCTCCCTATGAGCTGGTGTACAAAAGATTTCCAACTCTTCCTATTCAATCCGAGCTTCATACACTTTCAACAGCTTGTGACCTTGACCTTGACTTAAGTCTACCACAAAAAGAAAGATTAATGAATCTCAGCCTGCTAGAAAAAAACTGATTGGTGGCCTTTTCATCTAATGAGTTGCACAAGGCATTCAACAAAAAACACCATGACCTTAGAATTAGGAAAGTCAAATTTCAACCAAGAGATAAGGTCCTCTCCTGGAACCCCACACATGTGCCACAACAAACCAAGTTCCAAACACTGTGGGAAGGTCCTTCCATCATTTATGAAACCTTTCCTTCTAAGCTCATGTTAATATACAAACTTGAGAGCCCAAACAAAAAGTAGTTGGTCAATACATAAGAAGTCAAACTTTTCCATGAGCCTAAGCAAGCCAATGCAACAAATGTCTCATCAAATGGACAACCATGCTCCATCTTTCATATTTCCTCCCTTCAACTTAGTCATGGGAAAGATCGTCATCCATGCTAACCATTATAGTGGCTCCTTAGTTTTTCATTTTTCTGTTTTACACATTTTTATTTTACACCTTGTTATTTTTACAACTTTTTGTTTTACGCCTTCTTTATCTTACACCTTTTTGTTTTTACTTTATTAATTTTTCTAATTTTTATTTTTTGAAATTGTTAGTACATTTTATTTTTCTTGAATATTTTACAATTTCTTGTATATTTTTCTTTATTTTGGTGTGATTTTCTTATTGTGTTCTAATAATAACGTGCCTTATTGCCAACTGGGTATAGTGTGATTGGCTTGATGTGGGCCTATGCTATCCAGTTATTTGATTGTTGGTGTCTGGATTCTAGATTTGAATTTTATTACTGATAACTCATACATGCTTTCCTTTTCATGAAACAAGCCAGTGAGTCCACGACATCCACTCCATCCACAAACTCTATGACTTTCCTTATTCTAGAAGTATGAGATCTCTTTTCATTAATAAAACTTTAATGAACTTATGACCTTGGTAGTTTCCGGACTTGGAAAGGATTCAAAGGTCTTAATAAGGTGTGACTTCAATAGGACTTAGTACTCTTTATGCTTGGGTGGATGAGTGTTTTTATGGATTTATTACCGTTTAGTGTTGACCAATAATAGGAAGTTAAATAAGTCTTTACATGGTGTGGTTTCCATTGCACTAAAAAATGATGGTAATTCAAAGCACATCACTTAGACAAAATAAATAGGCTACAAGCATTGTAAATCTATGGATGTCAGTTTTGGCTAGGATGTTCTATTCTATTGTTATGAACACCTAATTTTGTAAAAGATTGTAAATCTATATACTTGGAAACTTAGAATCTATCTATTCCATCTAAGTTAGTTTGCATGTAAGTTAATAATCCCATACCTTCCCAATATTTTATAAGGGACTTGTTCCTCTTTTTTTCACTTAAGGATGAGTTTTCATTCAGCTATGGGGGTATGATGAACTATATTTTAATTGGCTTCGATATTAGAGCTCTAATATCAGATACCCAGTATCGAGGGCCAAGATGCGATGTCAGATATCTAATATCATGGGATGTGTGTTGGCTTATAAATATAAAGCTTGGGTGCACGATTTGGGCATAAGTTTTGTCATAGCATAGCAGAGATCTTGCAAGTTTTCTTCCTTAGAGTTAGAATATTTTTCCAAGTGCTTATTGTTAGAGTCATTGAGTGTATGGATCTTTATTTGAGCATTGTTATACCTAAGCACAGCAATGTGTGCAGCAATAAAGACAAGCTTTCTAATAAACCTTACAACACTTTGACTAGATTAAATATTTTATTTATGCATTTAATGTTTTATGCAATTTTATTTAATTCTTTCAAATAATTAAGCTAAATTAAGCTAAGTTAGATAGGATAAATAGCAATTAATTAAGTACATAAGTACGACCACTTTGAGCATGCACATGACACTTGGTAATCCCAACAACGCTTAACGTCTAGTAACCCATTAATATTACATGTGTTTAGGATGTGTATGGAAAGTGGGACTAGATACTTATGTTAGGATTAGTTAGAGATTAATTGGTTAGTTAGATTAAATTAGCTATTAAAATTACTTCATTCCTTTATTTTAAGCACCAAGAACATAAAACATAAAAAATGATAAAAATCATATGCCTCAATTACACTTAACAATACCTTTGCATTTCACAAGTGTAACTAGAAAAACTATTGTAACAATTAGACTTCAATTCCTATAACCAATGTACTTGAAGACTTAAGGTCTATAGAATTTGACCAGATCATGCATGAACACTTGTGATTTATATGGTTGAGCATAGGGGTATTCTCTACTCATCACTTTATCTTCAAATTTAAAAACTATTTTTCTATATATAATTATTGAATGATAGGCATGTGGGAAATATGGATGTTGGTATTACTTATATAAAAAAATCTACAATTCTCTTATTAAGGGAATTTTGGGATAGTAGCTAGAGATGAAAAAGGGTAAGGAAAGTCATCTCATATAGTTTGGTCATGTGCAAACCAAAGAATACACTTATTACAGGTGGTTGCTTAATTGATATAAAAAGAAAATAACAAAGAGTAGAATAAATTATACTTGGTATGTAAGAATAAAGAAAGAAACCTAAAATCATGAATGTCAACATAGGTCTAAACAAAGGTGAATGGTAGATAAGGCTAGAATGATAAGGATAATGAATTATTGAATAAATTGAATAAACTAGGATTGACCTTGATAAGCCTTGCCCATAATTTTTATTTCATAATTGAATCAAATGCCTTATTGAAGTCCAAAAAGCATATAAATTTCTTTTCTTGCTTTTCCTTTGTTCATTCAATGAAATGTCTTAGAGTAACAAAAAATGGTCTTTTGTAAAATGTTTTTCCCTAAATATTACGTGCAAGAATACATGTAAATTACTTTCTTCTACTAAATTTCCTTAATTTTTATCAATAATAATACTTTAGTAATTTTTGAAATAATTTATTGATCATCATCAATTTGTAATTATTTAAATCAAATTTATCTCCTTCTTACAAAACATAATAACTCTACTATCATTCAATATTAGTTAAAGCTATATTAAAATCCCTCATGAATCATTTTGCAAAGCCTTTATTTAAACTAATTATTTAGTACATTTGATAATTCTACAATCCTTCTCTTACTTTATCTCCTTATTTTCCAAAGGATAATTTAATAATTCTCTATATTCAACATATGTGTGAGATGTAAAATGATTGAATTCATGCTACGAGTTATGCAATTTAGCTTATAGTGGAATGAATTAGTGTAAAATACTTGAATTTTGTAAATGGAATATCATTATCTATAAAACCTCAATTTTGAAAAATTTTTAAAAATTCTATAGATGTTGGCTTATCATTTGCACTATGTTCTTTAGGTTCTCTTATAAATATTCTCTTTCTCTTGAGAATCAATTCTATATATTCTTGGTTAAAACTTCATTTATATTACAACTTTTAATGGCTAATCTTTATAAACATTTTTAGTCAAACCATTTATTTTTAAACATTAAACCTCTTATTTATTAAGCTTATAGGGTAATGGTAACCTAACTTCATAAAGTTTATTTTCCCAATTTGTATGAATTAAAATCATGGTTATTAAGAAGGGGAGGGAGAGGTGTTGGAACTAGAAATAATTTAACTATAAGTGATGAGACGTGATTCGCATGAGCCACGATATCGTGTACGCGATATCGTAGTCCGCCGCCAAATCTATAAATAAGAGCCGGCACTCCCCTTATTTCTAATCCTAGGCTAAAAGTAGGGAAACTCTAGCAAATTGATCGCTCCAGAGATAGAATATTTTCCATGTGCCTGCAGTAGGAGTCCCTGAGTGAACGGATCTTTATTCGAGCAGCTTTGTACCTGAACGCAAGTTGTGTACGGCAATAAAGACGAGCTTTGTGGATAAAACTTGCAGTGCATGGAATAGGATTTTATTACTTGTTATTTATTACATGTTATTTATTACCTACAGTAGCACGGCATGAGTACGACTTGATTACGAGCATTGATGAATGTGTACGGCTAATCAAGGAATCGGCTGCTCATCGCGATTAGATTCTCTCACCCTCAACTCCTAGAACGCAGGATGAGTACAACTTGATTATGAGCATCTACGGATGTGTACGGCTAGTCAAGGAATTGGTTGCTTATCACGTTTAGGCTAGTTAGTGCCTTAGTATGACCACTTCGAGCACGTGTGTTACGTGTGGTAATCCCAGTAACAATTAGCTTTTGGTAGCCATAGTTGCATAGGTTCAGGGTGTGTACCGTAAGTGGGAACGGATGCTGACGCTAGTTAATTTAGATTTAGTCATTAGTTAGTGTTAGTTAGTTTCTCAACCCTTCACCTCAATAGGATAGGAGAAAAATAGAAAAGATATAAAAATCACATACCTCAGACTTGCTTAACCATACACCGTGACACATACAAGTAAGCCTGGGAAGACAACGAATGATTAACCCCAAGTGTTTCTTATGGCGTTAAGGCATTTAGTCTGCGAAGTTCTACCGGATCGTGCATGTACGCTCGTATTCGTATGGTGGAGTGTAGGGGTACCTCGCCACTCATCATCAGGCAACCCAAGTGTATGTGCAATGGCTTCTACCGAGTAGGACAATTGAATGTCCTTGATCTTAATAACAAACCCTAGCCTTCGACTACTCCAGAAGAGATAGGTCTCTCCCATGTACCATTCCCCACTAGGCATGATGACTAGCCACATGGGAGAGCTCTATAGTTGTGTCTTAACATCCTCTAGGGCTTTGTCCAAAAATGGCCCAAAGTTGATCTCTTAAAGAATCGATCTTTGAATGTCTCAGGATAGAATGATGTCTAGGTAGGCTTGAGTCAAAGTGACCTCAAGCCTTGGTGTAGGTCCAAACACTTCTCCTCTTTGTGATTGTTTGGTTGGCACTTCTTCCTCTAGAATCTATCGAACAAATTCCACTTTGGCCTCCTCCCAAAGAGGTCTTGTTGCATGGGTCACCTCTAGTAATTCTTAGCCTTGTTCTTGCTAGCCCCTTCCAGCTTTGGGTCATTTCTCCCATGGTTGTGAAGGTTCTCCTGCTTGTGGACATTTTTGTTTGGGTGTCATCTATAATCATAATAAGACCATGGATTAGCAATCATTGTGTAACCTTAAAACAATTGGGATACCTTAACTTTTGAGGATAGTTAAACTTCGCTAAGTTGTGATTATGGCTAATTTAATTAACCCAATTATTATTTATTTTATGTATCCCAGAGGTTGTTGGAAGGGTTAACTTTGGGAAAAAGTTGATGTTTATATATGGTTAAGGTTATTAACCCTTTGGGGAAGTTAGGAAAATTTCCAAAAAAAAAAATTCATCGATTTTTCATCAGAAGCCTTAGGGTTTGTGGCCCCCACAATAAAGATCTTACCTCTGGTAAGCATAGGATCAAAAAACAGAGTGATTTGGACAAACGGTTGGGAAGTTATGAGCTAGAAGGTTTTGGGCTCTGAAAAATTGCAAAAATTCCCTATGTGTTATGAGCAATTTGCAAAAAATTCCAGAGTGTTTGGTGGTATATATAGGATCTAAGTACTGCGTTGACGAGGCCTAGTCAACAAGGCCTCATTGATGCAATCAATGACCACCGTTGACTTGGTCAAACTTTAAAAATACAAGAAATTTTTGGGTGAAATTAGGGTCAAATGGAAGCTCAGAAGACTAAGAATAGTATAAAAACATGAGAAGAGGGTGTTGAAGCTCACAAATATAAAGAAATGGAGAAAAAATAGAGAAAAATTGATTTAGTGGATGAATGAAATGAAAGATTATGGAGTACTGAATGGTTTACACAATGGAAAATGTGAAAGGTAGGATTATGACAATGTTAAAGGTAAGGAACCTTAACTAATTAAGCTAAGAGCTATGCAAGTGGGTCCTTCCCATAGCAGGCTCATGCCCTTTTTGCCCTTACATAACCTCAACTAAGGAGTTTGTGGGCCCCACAATCAATTAATGGTCATGAAAAGTTAAAGACCAACCCAAAAGAATCTACTCAAGAATCCCAACACATCAAACCAAGACATAGAGCATAACATAGAACCTAGCAATGAGGTGATTATGGCAGCATGGATAGATGATAGAGAAGGTGGAATGGAGTTCCAAATTAAGGTCATAAGAGGTTCCTTGGGGAATGTATGGTTAAAATGACCCAAGAAGTTCCATCCTTAGTCTAGACCAAAACCATCCACTTTTAATGACTTTGCATTGCCACTCTAAGACCAATCCACCCACTCAAGACACAAGAGTGCTTCCACAAAACAACCACCGTTCCACAAAGAGAAGAAAAGAGAAGTAGGAAGTGAGAGAGAGAGGGCCTTAATTAAATGAGACCTTCAAACATAGGTGCATGTTGTTTGAGTCCCATAACCAGTGCTTGTAGCCTGTTTATTTGTCCAAGGGGTGTACTTTGAATTTCCATTTTTTTTTTGTTTTTGAATGGGAACCACACTGATTTATTCATCGACGCAGCCAACTTAACGTGACTCATTAGAGGACAAAGCTAACTAGTTGAACTACTTTTTACTTTTAGGCATTGCATCAAACATGCAAAGAAGCCAAACAAAAAATTACTTATTTATTTTATAGATTTTGGAAAACCTTATGATTTAGTAGGTAAGAAAAAGTTATAGTTAAAACTAAATAAAATAGGCCTTCTTGCAAAATTCAAAACAATGACTCAAAAGTTGTACGAAGAAGTTATCATTGAGTTCAATGATGGTGAACCACAAAAGAATTTTAAATTTTGGAGCAAAATTAAGGCAAAGCAAGGCTTTCCTTTCTCCTCAACTCTCTTTGATCTCTTCACTAAAGATTTACAAGATTGGATATGTAGTGAACAACATAAACATAGTGTTAAAATAGGTTCTAAAGTAATGAACCTACTTCTTTATGCAGATGATGTTCCTTTGAAAATGTAAAGAAAACTAAATGATGATATGGGCCATAGGAAACACAAAGTTAATTTTAAATTTGGAGATTAAATTGTACAAATCTATAACCTTTTTAGATACTTGGATCTTTAATATGTGAATAATTATAGATAAGATAAATCCATTAAGGATAGAATAGTAAAAGAAATAAATGTTATCTGTACAATTAAAAATATACGTAAGACATTAAGAGTTTGGACTTGAAGCTCAATCATTTATCTTGTTGTATCACATGGATGCACAGTTTAGAGATAAGACTTAGTGCTAAGAATTGGAAGGCCATTAAAATAAGACAAAATATTTTTACTTGATGAATTAAACATGAAGGTACAAATGCTCTAGTTCATGGTTCTATTAGAGTGTAATTTACATTTTCTTTTAGTAAAAACAAAAACTATTTATCATTATCATCAACAAGCTTCCTATAGAAAACCTAACGTGTAAACTATGTGGGTCAAGAGATTTTGAAAATGAACATTATATTTTTTTTTAACATTTCACGTAAACTATTTAACTTCCATGAGACAAATATAATCCTCAGAATGTAATATTGTCCAATAAAACCTTTGTTTCAATTTCAAATTGAATACATGTAAATCAAAATTAGAGGTATTTTAATCTAACTTTCAAGACACGGATGATTCATTACACTTACCAACCACTGTTATTTTAAAATTGAATGTGTTTTAATCTAACTTTCTAGATACCAACACAACGGATGATTCACTGCATTTACCAGCAACTGTTTTCTATAGCAACAAGGAACAGGAAAATTCAAAAACAAAAAACTTGAAATTACAATCTCTATTTTATCATTTGGAGTACATACTACATAGGTTAGGATATGGAAGTAGGTGGGATTGCATCTGCCATTTATTTGATTGAATCACCAAAGATTACAGCATTGTCTTGCTCGGAAACGTTAAACTTCGATGCACGTATTTATATCGCTTTGTCTGCTCCTTTATGTCAGAGTCAAAAAGCAGGATATTCCAGTCTGTAAAGATGCAACTCCAGCCTGTACAGATGCAACTCAAAGAATTTACAATAGCACATGGGCTCTGCCTTGAACACGTGAGCAGATAACAGGCACGGGCTTGCCAAACGATTGCAGAGTTTTACTTAGAATAAAATGGCTGGAATTCTACTAATTACATTCAGGATTCATATAATTGAACTTGGACAGAAAAAACAAACAGGGGTTGTCACGTGATTTTCGTTTAGAACTTTGAAATCTCTCTAATAATTGAAGTCGAACAGAGAGGACAAACAGGGGTTGTTACGTAATTTTTGTTAAGAACTTTGAAATCTCCTTTATAATTACATATTGCAATGATAAGAAGCTTATTAGTGGAGGAAAAAGACATTGACGTTAAGCTTTCATCCGTGATTAAATACATAGAAACCAGCATTAAATGTCTGTTTTCTATCCAACTGTGCGGACACAACCTACCACTGATGGGTCAGACCCGATAGATGTGACCTTAGCACTGACTTGCGGACTCCAAACAGAGCATTGTCCGACCTTAGCCATGAAATAGTCATGCGTGTTACGGAACTCGGACTGTGAGTCACTCGTTTTTCAGAAAATGATCGACCATAAGAGTCGTCGGTTACTCGGCTCTGCAGAAACAGTGATTCATGACTGCATTGAAGTCCATGAAATCTAACCTACTACAATGGCACCACCGACTGCCATAAAACATCTGGTTCGCTGAAAAAGGGAGGAATTTTTCAGTCCATTTTGTGGGTTGTGGAGGGTTTTGCATTTGAAGATGGAAAGACCGTCCAACGGAGTGAATTCTGGGATGGAGCCTCTGTTGCATGGAGTAGGAAATGGAGATGGAGATGTTGGACGGAAACTGACTTGCAGTTGGCCTGTTTTCAAAGATGAGATTAAAAAACAGCTTCAAATTGCAGTGCCCATGATTGGCGTGAACATGCTGCAGACCTCTCTGCAACTTACTTCCATCATGATTGTGGGTCATCTCAATAAGATTTCTCTCTCTGGTATTTCAATGGCCTCTTCCTTCTGCACAGTCACCGGCTTCAGTTTTATGGTATGCTTATATTTCATTTCCTGCC
This sequence comes from Gnetum montanum, assembly GCA_015680685.1. Classification (NCBI taxonomy): domain Eukaryota; kingdom Viridiplantae; phylum Streptophyta; class Gnetopsida; order Gnetales; family Gnetaceae; genus Gnetum; species Gnetum montanum. The sequence goes on from MNCI01014407.1 coordinate 725,111, forward strand.
TTCGGTCAGCCATTTCTATCATTGACCGTGTTTGACATTGCTTTGTGTTGAGAGAATGGATGGAGGAAAATAAATGACTGAAAGTGAGTAAATTAAGCCCGAGTTAATTATAGGTGGTGAGTCTGCATCCGGCCAGGCTCACTTGGTTTCCCCTGCTACGTTATCGATGGACCATAACATTACTGTTGTCTGCGCCTGCTGTAGCCCGTTTCCCTAATGATGTAATTAGAAAATTGATTACAAATCAAAGCATCAAACACAGAAAATCAAAGAGATCGGTAAGGAAATAGTAGACTATAAAAATCTTGAGTAAGAGTTCTATTTATTTTCGAATGAAAGTTTGAGCATTTTCACCTCTGCAATTTTTAGTAGCATTTATCTGGGCTTTGTGTTCTTCACTATAAAATAGAATATAAGAAATAATAAGTCTCAACATTTTCAGCAGTATTTAGCATGAGAAACACCAACATTCATTTCTTTAAAAGGGAACAAGGGCAAAACAAGTTTTCACTGAAACCTATGTTTTTGCTTCAAGTTTTTGCAACACTGACAAGAAATTTTTATAAAAGAACCTAAACAAGCATGGTAAGAAAGAGGAAACGGGGATTAGTAAGACATAAACAGCTTGCAAAGGACTGAAATTAAAAATACAATCACACCATGAGGCAAAATCTGATGAAGGTGAAAGTAATGAAGGACTGAACTGATGATGATAAAAGACAAAACTAAATCTGCTAGTGAAGGAATCCATTACTTAAGAGGACAGCTACTGTAACACTTTATTTATTGGTCATGAGTACAATTAGACTATTTAACATTTCTACAAAGATAATAAGAAACAGGTGAGGCTGCCCGGGTAATAAAGGTGACTGTTTAAAATATCTATAAAGACAATGGGCACAGGTTGCCGAGACTAATTATGGTAGGCTCACCCTCTATAATTTTTAACATTTGAGAATTATAGGTTATTTTATTCTGCACCTTTTCAATTTGATGTTCGGTAACAGTAGGCAGATAACAATATCTGCGACACCCTTATATCATCTTTGTGCCTTCTACCAACAACAGGGATTAGAGTAGGCAAACAAAATTAACTATGATAAGTTTATATGGCTGGCTGTCTTTAAGCCATGGTCCTTTAACAGTATATTTTTAGTGTGCTGACAGAGCATAGCCGTATGCCCTACCTAAGAAATTGATCTACAGATGAAATTATTATAAGATTGTAGAGAAGTTATTATGACATTGAGTACATTGCGATGGCTTGAAAAGTTTGAACGAGTCCATAAGCATTCTCTCTGGCTTTAAAAGAGTACATGGTATCCTCAAAACCTACATGATGATTGAGTTTGGAACAGTCTCCGTCGTTTTAGTGCCTTCATCCAACAACATGGGCTAACCCACTATTAAGGTAGACAGATGGCTTCCCAATAATTTTCTATCCTCAGCTATCTACCGGATGCCATAATCCATGATCAGGTTTTGAAACAATGTATTTTAGAATGCCATTTCATTATAACTTTTATTGTAACCCATTTGCATTCGACTTATGACTTGTATAAGATACAGTCACGAGTCTTACAGAATGAGATCACTTGCATTGACATAGATTTGAATCCATAGAAAAGCACACCTCCTACCATTGAAACGTGGATGTTTTCAAGGTGGTTTTGCAAAACAGCTAATAAAATATTGCAGAAGACTGAATAGAACATTTAAAACATCGTGAATAGTTCAGTTGCTTGCAGTAGCAATTTAGTCAGATATTCAATCATGCGGAACCGATTTCAATTAATGTATAGCAGCTTGGAAAAGAATTCTCTACGATTTTTCTGTGCACAAATCTTTCAAACTATGATCTGGCACTTTTATCCACTTTAAAGTGAAAACGTCGAGTATACAAGTCATGGGGGTTTGATGAGTTTATTGATCTTCAGCAGCATTTACAAAGGCACACCTTGTGCTCCTTAAACAAAAAATGTTATCATGGTGGTGTTTGAAGATAGTTAATAAAATATTGCAGAAGACTGAATACTACGTTTAAAGCATCATGAAGAGTTCAGTGGAATTGCAGTAGCGATTTAATCTGAAATCCAATCATGAAGAATTGATTTCAATTAATGTATTGAGGCATGGAAAAATATTTTGTATGACTTACCCAGCAGAAATCTCTAAATCTAGGTCTAACAATGATAAAGCTTTTTCTTCACTGAAAAGTGACATTTAGTATTATGTATTAGGCGCTTTTTCATTGCCACAGTTTAAATGAATTTCTTATAGCAGCATTTTCCAATGTCATCAATTTCATGTACATGATGGCAGATGGGATTGGCAAGTGCGTTAGAAACTCTATGTGGTCAAGCATACGGTGCCAAGCAGCACCGGCTGCAAGGAATTCTTCTGCAAAGAGCGGTGTTTGCTCTCTGTTGTACTGCAATACCACTTTCACTGCTCTGGGTGTATATCAGACAAATCCTTTTAGCCCTTGGCCAAGAACCCTCAATCTCAGCTGAAGCAGGAATCTATGCCAACTGGCTAATTCCAAGCTTATTTGCTTATGCATTTCTTCAACCACTGTTGAAGTTTCTACAGACACAAAGCATTGTGATGCCACTAATGTTGTGTTCTGCTCTTACTCTGGCTATTCATGTACCACTTTGCTGGCTTTTAGTATTCAAGGTTGGATTAGGAATCAAAGGTGCTGCCATATCAATGGACATATCCTTCTGGCTCAATGTCCTAATGGTGTTCCTATATATCAAGTATTCGCCTGCATGCGCAAAGACACAAGCAGCAGCCATCTCAAAAGAGGCTTTGCATGATATTTCAATATTTATGAAGATTGCTGTGCCCTCTGCTTTGATGCACTGGTAATAAGGTTCTTTGCCCTTGTTATTCCTTCCATAGGCTTATTTTATCTGCATTGTGTGTAGCTGTTATTTGCTATAATAAATTGTAGAGCTTTTATATCTTGAATCAGACTGTTATTTGCTATAATTAATTGTAGAGCTTTTATATCTTGAATCAGACTGTTATTTGCTATAATTAATTGTAGAGTTTTTGTATCTTGAATCAGAGTAGGAATTTGGCTACTTATGGTTTATATTATTGTTACCATGACTTTGACAGTTTGGAATGGTGGTCTTTTGAGGTACTTGTCATACTGTCTGGTTTATTACCGAACCCAGCAGTGAGCACATCAGTTTTGTCCATCTCGTAAGCATAAGATATATTGTTTTGTCCTTGGTACCCTGCTTGTAACTTTTTGGATACCAGTTTCATCTTACCATATTTTTAAAAACATATTTAATGTTTTTCAGTCTTAACACCGGTACATTTTCTTATATGATTCCCTTCGGAGTTGCCGCAGCTTCCAGGTATGCAAAAATCTGTGCAAAGTTCTTATGCCCAATAGATTTTATATAACTGAAAGTTCTTATTCAATCTCTGAAATACTGGGAAAAAGTCATCCTCCATTTTTTAAAAAGATTTTATATAACTGAAATTTATTGGATCTGATCGCTTTAATGAAATATCATTTTACCCATGCAGCACAAGGGTTGCCAATGAACTAGGTGCTCGAAATACAGCAGGTGCCCTCCTAGCAATACGGGTAACCTTTTGTATATCAGTTACAGAGACTCTTTGCAGGGGAAGTGTACTACTATCAATTAGAAAAGTCTGGGGCTATGCGTTCAGCAATGAATTAGAGGTCATTCATTCCTTGACTGCCATAATGCCATGGCTAGCTTTATCATCAATGATGGATGGATTTCAAGGGCCTCTGACAGGTAGTAAATTTGTCAAAGGTCATGATCAATCACTATTGGCTACCATAAAATCATTCTCGGATATTTTCTAGTGTATAGTTTAGGTCCGTTGTTTGCATTTTTCTCTTTTGGTATTCGGTGGCCATTGTTTAGTATCCTAAAACTAACCATTAAACCTTGAAAGTTAGTTTTTGTTTTTCTTTTCTTTTCACTTTATTTTTTAAATTTAAAAAATTAATATTTTTCCAACCGTTTAACTGTTATCAACTGTATTTCAAATCAGCTGTTACGCTATTTACTGTTTCTCTAGTCCTTGAGAAATTCATTTGCTGTTAATCATGGATCTAGTATTCTTTGAAGTATCTTGCATAAACCAAAAATGCAAACGATTTAGAGGACAAGATTAATCAGTTTCTAGTTTTCTACATGTTCAAAGAAAGTGCACTCTTACACTGATACATTTTTGCAGGAATAGTTAGGGGGTGTGGACAGCAAAGATGGGGTGCTTTAGCCAACTTAGGAGCATATTATCTTTTTGGATTACCCATAGCTGTAATCCTGGCTTTTGTGTTGAAGCTTGGTGTAATGGTCAGTGATCATTGTTCTAAAAATATGCTTTCACAGGCCCTCCTATATATGTCAGTTGAAGATGATTCATATTTTTATAAACAAAGAAAACTAATGCAGATATATCATTATCTTCATGTGCTGATTATCTTCTCTACGTTTGTGGAATATACAGGGACTTTTTCAGGGAATCGTGTGTGGCCTTTTAGCACAAATAATCACTCTCCTTCTTATAACTATTTGCAGTGACTGGAAGAAACTGGTGAGTAACTGCAACTTGCTTGTTGAACTTGCACCTAGATTTAGCCTGTTTTCTTTGTTATAGATTGAGTATGGTGGAGCAACGAAGACTGGGTAATAACATGGATTATTATGATTATGATTACTATTACTATTATTTGGCATTATCAGACCAAAAATGCTCAAGAACGAGTGGGTGCTTCACCGTTGCCACTACCAGTATCAGACATGGCAAAGGTATGTTGTTAAACTGAAAGAAGAATTTGGTTGAAGATGATCCGAGTTTTAATATAATTCTTGTTTCAAAAGCAGGATTTGCACATAAGTCCCTTGGTAGCTTGAATCAGGAGGGGAGATTTCAGTCATATTCAACTTAAAATGCTTCCTCTGCACAGGGAGATTGCAGCACAGATTTTCTCCTATTTTTGGGCAATCAATTTATCAATATTTTTATGAAAAAATGTATGAGCCCGGACTCGAACCGGAGACCTTTAGTGTGTGAAACTAATGTGATGACCAACTGCAGCACTCGGACAGGATATCAGCTTATTTTCCACTTCTATGATAGCGAGTTAATAAAATTTTCAAAGATTAATTTTTTTTATATTTATCTGAAACCGTAACTTTTTTTATATTTATAGTTAGAAAGGATTTTCATGTCATTTTTAGAATAAGCAAATATATAGACGTTGAGGAAAGTTTGATTGATGCGTACTTGTTGACATAGTGTCTAGTTTTGACATAGTGTCTAGTTTTGTCTGTATAAGCAAATATATAGACGTTGAGGTAAGTTTGATTGATGTGATCTTTAGATGTTGATGCGTACTTGTTGACAGCGTGTCTAGTCCTGTCTATATAAATGTGTGCACCTACCACATTTATGGCATTCGTGAATTGATAGCTTACCCAAACTTTTGCATTTTGTTTCTTTCAAAGTTAGGATATTTTCTAAATGCTTTATTTGAGCATCACCTGGACACATAGTGTGAACGACACTTCATAAACCTTGTAGCACTTGGACTTAGTACAATATTTACTTTAATGCATTTATTCTTTATGCAATTTATGTTCAAGCATTTAAGTAATTAACTTAATTTGGATCATTAATACACATAAGTATGACCATCTTGGTAATCTTAGTAGTGTTTAACGCTTGGTAACTTAGTAGTGTTGCAACGTATTCAGTATATGTATGAAAGGTGGAATCATATATTTGTGTTAGGATTAGTTAAGGCATTAATTAATTATTAGATTAATTAAATATTTAATTACTTTATTTTTAGTACTTAAGCAAATTAAATAAAAAACATAAAAATGATAAAAATCATATGCTTTAGTTACACCTAACCATACCATTGCACCTCACAAGTGAAATTGGGAAAACAATGATCATGTCTTTGAAATTCATTGCCTAGGCAAAATGTACTTATAGAGCTAAAGTTTACAAAATTTGATGAAATCGTTTACTAAACAAATTATGGCTCGTTGCTCGTTGCTCGTTGTTGTTGCATATTAAATATAAAATCATGGAAAAGTCATTGGTTTCACAACTAGGGTGGATGTGGAATAGCAATAAAAATAGCTTAAGGATCAAGGTGGTTGTAAAGGACGAAAAAAAAAGGTTTATACAATAGAAAAATCAAGTGTTACAATGAAGTAAAAAAATAATTGTTGAATTTGAACTTGTAACCTATGTTTTATAATTTAAGTGGATACCAAATTTTCATGTTCAATTTGAAAAAAATTTTAAATTTTCATATTTTGTTAATATATTTAGTCTTTTAATAATTTTTTAAAGAAATTAGCAAGAAATTTGTAACCTTCATATTTTCATTAAGCATAAGAAATAGATGTTTTTTTTTTTTTTTGTTGAAATCAATCTTTTTAATCATGAAAGGAAAAACATATAAAAAAGCTTATATATTATAATATTCCTAATTTTAAAAACTTTTTTCATCATGAAAGCTTTTGTTTAATATTTGTCCTTTTTTTACTCAAGAAAAAAAGATGTCCAAGAAAAGAAAAACGTGTTGAAGTTGATGATTGAAAAAATAATTGGAAAAATTAAGTTAATGTCAATGATAAGAATGATCAACTAACAATAAGGGAACATAGAAGCTTCTCTTAATACTTTTACTTGTATTTCAAAAAGTATCAATCATTCCTTATTTAGCTAGATAACTCATAAGGGGAATCTATCCTTATCTAACAAGAATAACGTTAACCCAAAGATTAAAACTAATATTGACAAGCAAGGTATAAGCAATAGCAAAAATTCTCAATGTAAGGTTAATATTAAGTAACAAACTAATTATAATAAACAATATGTATCAACATTTCATTGTGGATCTAGCATTTTTATTTTTATTTTTTTGCCATAGCTTTCTAATATTACCTCATATCATTTTGCTATTTTAAGCTTAAGCATAATTGTTGAAAGTGATGTAAATGTTGTTAGGCTACAACCATTATCCCTACTAACAATTAATTTTCATCTCATGATTTTTTAAAATATCAATTATAAGGTTGATCACATGAGTAGATGTCCCTAAAATTATAAGGTTGTAGATGTCCCTATAACACATTATGGGACAAAATCTAATTTTCTAATCATAGTAGGTGTGCATCAAGAGTATGCACTTAACTTGTACTTATTTGCCATTATTATAGATGAATTAACAAAGAAAACATAAGATGAAATCCCTTGGTGTATATCATTTGTAGATGATATTACATTGGTAATACACCTTGAGAAAATATTGTTTCTAAAATAGAGTAAAAACATACTTTAGAATCAAAATGCTTAAAAATTAGCAAAAGTAAGACAAAATATATCGAATGAAATTTTAATAATAGCATAAACAATATTAAAATAGAAGTGACAATTCAAGGCCAAAAAGTCCCTCACAGTAAATAGTTTCACTACCTAAGATCAATCATCTAATTAGAGGATGAAATTAATAAAGATATAAAAATAGAATTGAGATAGGATGGCCAAAATAGAGGCAACTTAGTGGTGTTCTATGTGATAAAAAAATACTGATAAAACTAAAGGGGAAATTTTATAGGACAACAATTAGGCTTAGTGATGAGTCATGTTTCATAGGGCTTTGATATTAGATATTTGATATCGGAGTCGTGATGTTGAGTATCCAATATCGGGGCACAACCTTTGATGTTGGATGTATAATATCGCCCCTTCTGTGCAAGCCTATAAATACGAAACTTGGGTGCACAGTTGGGATATAGCAGATAGCATAGAGAGATAGAATAGATTCATAGATTTTTTATTTCAAAGTTTTGTTAGTTTCCAGTGCATGCCTGCAATGTGATGTTAAGTGATTATATGACATCTTTATTCGAGTGTGATGTACTTGGACATGTTGCATGTTCAACAATAAAGATCAAGATTACTTCCATCATTAGAGCATCCACTTAGCTTTATTATTGCTTTTAATTAATTTAAATTACTTAAATGTTTACTAGTTTCCTTCGTTAATGTTTTCATTTATTGCTCTTTATTATTCTTGTCATTAAGTAGAATGAGTACAACTAATCATGAGCACTTAAGTGTCATTACTTGGTAACCCAGTAGTGTATTGTTTGGTACGTCCAGGGATGTACGCTTAGTATTCCCAATAGTAATTACGTGAATAAGGCATGTACAGACAATTAATAACAGATACTCATTGCACGTAGGCTAGTTTAGACTCTACTTTCGATTGTTAATCAGATTAAATTATTGAGTTCTTTATTATCATTAAGCATAGCTTAGGGCCAAACAACATCAACTATCTTATGCCTCACTTTGAACTAAACCATACATGACAAGACTACCATTGATCCAAGTGGGAAGACAACGAACTGCGATCAAGGCATAAGGATCTAAATATCACAACTAGTCCCATCCACAAATTTCAACCAAATCGTGCATGAACGCTTGTGATTCATATGGTTGGGCATAGGGGTACCTTGCCACTAATCATTGGCATCATTATCAAGGATGATGCTAGTTATTTAGATTAGTTATATTATACACAATTGTTGTAAATACACTAATGATATATCTTTCTGAACATAGTAATTTACATACATCATCAACCAACAACGTCTCTTTTGTAAGGAAGTCATAATGCATTGTATGGCAAGAACATTAATTGGAGAACTAACAAGATATATGTTGAGGAAAGTTAGAGTGACCAACCTCATGCAAGGGTTTCATATGTCCATGACCACCCTAATAGCACTTAAAGACTACATTCACCTAACGCAAACAATCCTAGAGGAAATGAAGTAAGTCTTGGACCAAGGAAGGCCTCAAGGCTTAGGACCTCCTTAAAACCTAGTTTCTCATCTCCCTCTTCCTCCTCAATGTCTAGTTCTGATGAAGATGAACATAGGTTTAGAAACAAAGCTCCACTATGGAGTCGAAATAAGGGTAGAAATCAAAACCATGAGAAAAATTAAAGACATCAACATGAACATAGTTGAAATTTTCATAATCGAGCAAATAGAAATAGCAATTTTCACTATGACATGTTTGATGACGATGAACCCTTGTTGACCACTAAGAGTTTGATGCAAATCATAGAGGTAGTTAAGATCCCCCATAGGCATATAGGGACAGTCGACTAAAAAGGCTTAATATGTATAATATCCCTAAATTTGCGGGAGGCTATGATTCTGATCCATGACATTACTTATAAGCCTTCAATGATGCCTATGTCTTACACAACATTAAAAGTGGATGGTAAAGCTTAAGCTCTTCCCAAGGACACTAATAGACAAAGTCGTAGTGTGGTATAGATTATTAAAACCAAACTCAATTTGGTGGTGGTCCACAATGCTAGAACTCTTCCATGAGAAATACCAAACCTATCTGAGGGTATTCAACCTGAGGAGACAGATCCAAGGATGGAGACAAGAATAATGTGAACCCTTGGACATGGCCCTAGATAGATATTATTCTCTACTAAATAGATGCCCAGGCCATGGGTTCTTTGAGGAAGAGTAACATTTCCACATCATAGATGGGCTTCGTAATGAAACAAGGGAGACCCTTGGGATGTATGCTCAAGGTCAATTATACAAGCTATGAACCCATCAAGTCCAAGAGCTAATCGCACGTGTGGTAAAAGAAGAAGGAGAGCTATGCAAATGGGAGAATGTTGAGAAATATCACTAGGACCCAACTCTTCAAAAGAAGAAGGTCCACATCTATGGTAAGGAGAAAGAGGTAGCTCTCGATAAGGTGATTTTGCAACAAACCTTGTCGATATAGAAGTCTATTGAAGAACTTGAAGCAAATTTTGATAGGATGTCAGAGTGGATAAATGAGAAAGTTACAACTTTCATATAAATCATAGAGGAGAAGGTAACACAAAATGAATTAAGCGATCATAATAAATGGAGGAAGAAGGGCCAAGTAATAGCTAGGAACACTTACTGACAAACAGGGAAAATGGCTGAAGAAAAAGAGGTTATACGCTCAACCATAGATGAAGATAGTGGATGTGACATCTGCATATGTGATCATCCAAAGGGTTATTGTCTAGTCATGTTGCATCTACATGAGTATTAGACATTTGAATTAAATCCCAAGTTTGTACAAAAGCACATGCACAAAAACTTACCTTTTCCACAAGGTAATTATAGATAGTCCTACAACCAATCGTACTATCCTGGGGAGACTTCTTAGTAACTTCGGGAGACTTCTTACTAGCCTCAAAACTATCATCAACCATAGTGGCAAAACCCATAGTCATGGGGAAGGCCATCATCAAACTAGCACTACCCTTACTATCATCTGAACTTGTACAGTTATTATGTTTAACAACCTGTTTCCCCAACTAGTTCTACGACCTTTACTTCAAATCACTACTATCACTCTCCCAAGTATCACCAACCCATGACATCTCCTAAAGGATCACCACCTCACACCTCTTACCCTTCATCCTATCCTTTATATTCTCATACTCCACCCCATCACATGTCATCACCAACTACACAGGAAGATTTAGCACTACAACATCAACAAAATAATGTCATTTGTGTTGTGAATGTGCATAGACATGATAATGCTAGTAGGTCCCCACCACAATCTCGAAAACATCCTTTCTTTAGGACAACTCCCATGCATAAGTGCAACACTCATGGATCTACTACATCATCCAAACTAGCATAATGCCAATCAAGTGCAACACCTTCCCTTTCACAACTAATGTCCTCTGATCCTCTACAAAGGCCAACATCCATCATTACTCCAACACCTACGAGAAGTAATGAATCTAGCATTGTGGAGAAACAAACGACTCGATGCATGCCTAATCATGATCAAGAGTGCATTTGTGGGATAAATATCCGCAACGTTGACACAACTCATACTCTGATCCACCATACATTTAACAACCAAGCGTGTGAACAACAACTTGTCTACATAGCCACCACTAAACCAAGAGACACCTAATGGCTCGCAAATGAAAGGTTAACGTTGTTTTACACATGCATGGAGCTTGCCTATTGATGAGACGCGATTCGCATGAGCCGCGATATCGTGTATGCGATATCGCGGCCGTCGTGATAGCGCATCCCATGCAATATCGTGTACACGATATCACGTCGTCCCCTGCGATATCGCGTACGCGATATCGCGGTCCGCCGCTAAATCTATAAATAAGAGGTGGCTCTCTCGTGTTTCTTATCTAGATTTTAGACCTTAGCTAAACTCTTGCTATTTTTCCATTCCAGAGTTAGAATAATTTCCATGTGCCTGCAGTAGGAGTCTCAAAGTGAACGGATCTCTATTCGAGCGAATTGTACCTAAGCACACATTTGCGTGCAGTAATAAGACGAACTTTCTAATAAACCTTGCAGCATGTGGACTAAGCTAAATAGGATTTAATTATTGTTGAATGTTTAATTGCTTTCCTAGATGATTAATTTCTCTTCACCCTTATCTCCTAGTAATGCGGAATGAGTACTATTTAATCACGAGCATTTAAGTGTGACTACTTGGTAACCCAGTAGTGTACCTAGGATCTGCGCTTGGTGATCCCAGTGGTAGTCGTGCATGAAGCTCAGGATGTGTACGGATGATTAAGGATGGATGCTCATCGCACTTAGGCTAGATTAGATTCTCTTACCATTTCTCTCCTAGCTTAGACCAGTTAATATTACTTTTCATTGCCTTCAAGAGTAGCATTAGATTAGGAACCATCATACACCTCACTCTGGACTAAACCATACGTGACAAAGGTAATGCTAGTCTAGGTGGGAAGACAACGAACTATGACCTAAGGCTAACTGTTTAGGTGCTACAACTAGTCCATCTACGGAGTTCGACCGGATCGCGCGTGAAACACGCGTATTCGTATGGTTGAGTGTAGGGGTACCTCGCCACTCATCATTGGCGCCGTTGCCGGGGATGGTGCTAGTTATCTAGATTAGTTATATCATACAAGGTCGCTGTAAAGGACTTAACAATATATCTTTTAGAAAGAAATAATTATTAAAAGTCACATGTAATTTCACACACAACAATGGCCCTCCTACAAGACCACGATAATGCCACACTTAGTGAGGAAATTCATTGGAGAACCAACGCATTAGCTAATAATGAAGATTGGAGTATTCAACCTTATGCAGAAGTTCCCTATGTTTACGAATACCCCAGCGATACTCAAGGACCCTTGTCATCCCACTCTAACACCTCTAGTAAGGATGAGACATCCCATAAAACAAGGAGGCCCAAAAGGCCTAGGACCTTCTCAATAACTAACAAGAATTTGCTCGGGGATGATTGGAAGGCTTACAAAAGTCATAATGAGTTTTACAGTTCCTTCTCTTCCTCTACATCTTCAACGTCAGATGGTGATATGGATGACTATCTTTCAAGGGATCAGCGTAGGACCAAAAATCAAGCTCATAAAGGAAATCAAGAACGCCAACATAAACAAAGGAAACATCATCCCAACACACGAACACACAACTTTCCTGGTGACGATGAACCCCTGTTGGCCACTAAGAGTCTAACGCAAATACAAGAGGCTATTCGGATCTCACATAGGCATCGTAAAGAGAGCCGTCTACCTAGGCTCGATTTAAACAACTTTCCCAAGTTTCTAGGAGGCTATGATTCAGATCCGCAGTATCATCTACAAGCCTTCTACGATGCCTGTGCATGGAACAACATTGATAACATGTGGTAAAAACTTAAGCTCTTCCCTATGACACTCGTTGGTCAAGAAAAAGTATGGTATAGATCATTAAAACCAAATTCAATATGATGTTGGCCAACAATGGTAGAAGCTTTTAATGAAAGATATCAAACCTACGCAAGAGTGTCGGCCTTGAGGAAACAAATCCAAGAATGGAAACAAGCACAACATGAACCCTTGGACATGGCCTTAGAGAGATATTACACACTGTTAAACAACTGTCTAGGCCATGAGTTCTCTGAAGAAAGGCTAATGAATCATATCATTGATGGGCTACATCATGAAACAAGAGAGACCTTAGGAATGTATGCCCAAGGTCAACTATATGAACTACAAACCCATCAATTACAAGAGCTTATTAAGCAGGTAGCAAAAGAAGAAGGAGAACTAGCCAAATGGGAGAATGTTAAAAGTTCTCAATAGGACCAAAATCCCAGCTTAACAAGGGTCCATAATAATAAAGAGGAGAAATCCACTCACTTCAAGGAGGTGGAATCATCTTTGCCCATCCTACAATCATTAGATGAATTTGAGACAAAGGTCAATAGGATGGTGGACTGGGTACATGAAAGATGTGGAGAATATGCCAACATCATTAGAGGGAGAGTTACGCCAAACCGAGAAATAGGACAAGACACCATGCAACAATCGAAACAAAGGGTAGAAGATCATAAGAATAAGAGCTCAACTGCCAATTTCACATATCAATGTAATGTCTGTCTGTACGATCACCCCAAGGGCCAATGCCCAGTCTTGTCACATTTACATGAGCATTGGGGAGAAATGTTACATCCAGATTTCGTACAGAAATATCTGGTTCAACCACAGTGGCAAAAACCTCAGTCATGGGGGAGGCCACCGCCAGCTGGACCATACCCTTCATATGTCCCAATGCCAAATGCTTATTATTATGTTCAACATCGTGTTTCTTCATCAAGCTCATCATCCTCTACCTCACCTCCTCGTTATCATTCTCCCGAGTACTATCCACCCATGTCCTATCCAACAAGATCACCACCTCATGTGCCTTACACTTATTACGCTTATCCTCAACCTCATTCTCCTCAATACTATCAACCACCTCCTACATCACAGCTGCATTATTATTCTCCTCCATACTATCATCCCATGTCCTCAACACAACCACCACCTTTTGTACCTCACATTTCTCCTAATTTTCAACATTCTCATCCTTTCCCTCCTTCTACATCGCCACCAACTGTTCCTGAATTTTTTGCACCACAGCACCAACCCGCAAATGTTACTTGTGCTGCTACTCCCAATAGCAGTGGAGGTCCTTCACAATGTCGAAAGCGTCCCTTCTTTAGACACGATCGTCGAAAGGGACACCACACTTCAAGAACCACTGCATCCACCAACTGAGCACAAACCCAACACTGTGGTGCATCTTCCTCTTCAAACCCAGTGCCTCATGTTACCTCATCAAGGCCACCACTTAACACTCCAACAACCATATGGCCCAATGAATACAGCCATGGAGGGTGACATCCTAATCCTTGCGTACCATTTACCGGTCCCAATTATCCTAGTGGGTTAACTCATTATCCAGAAAATACATCTTATAAATTGACCCACTATGATTACTATAATCAAGTGTGTGAACCCTAATGGGGTCAGTATGACCAGGTCCCAATATTTCCAATATGCGAGGATCCTAATCTTTCATTTATTAATTCCAGTCATGCTTAACCATTTTGGTATGAGGGGTATCCTCCATTCTAACAACACAGAATTAATAAATATTTTTCTAATTCTTTAATTTTTCAACTTTTTGTTTTCCAGTTTTTCACTTTTTAATTTATTATTTTATCTTTTTGTCTTTTAAGTTTTTGTTTTACAACATCGTTATACTTTCCATTTTTGTGTGTGTGTGTGTGTGTGTGATCCACCCTTTAAGTTTGTCACCCAATAAGTGTTTGGAATGATGGTATGAACTGTTTTCATATTGATTGCTAATGTTTGGTTTTTACCTTTAAGTCACAATGTTGATACTAAGGTATGTTTCTTTTGATATGGCAGGCAATGAGTCCACTTCATCCATCCATCCATCAAGGTCTATGGTTCCTCTTGGCTTGGAATTGTACAGTCTCCTTTTTAAGAAAAACTTTAACAAATCGGTGACTGGGTACTTCTCAAACTAAGGAAGGACTCAAGGTTTGAAAAGGGTGTGACTTCAAGGGAACTTGATGCATTTGTGTTGGCCATCCACTTGGGGTGCTTAGATGTTTTCTTCTTGAGTTTTCTTACCGTTCCAATGTTACCCATTCTTCGGAAGCTGAGACAATAAAAATAAGAAGTCTTTGCATGGTGTGGT
>MNCI01014407.1:740279-771367 GCA_015680685.1 Gnetum montanum
AAAAAAAACCAAAGTGAGGATTCAAAGCACACCCCTTAGATGCAATAACTTTGGGCTACAAGCACTAGTTATGGAACCAAAGTGTTCCCTCTAACTAAGGCCCTTCTCGCTTTCCATTCTCTCCTTTGTTTCGTCGGAATGGTGGTGGCTCTTGGAGATGCATTCTTGTTACTCTAGTGGATGGTTTAACCAAGTGTATTGATGCGAAGTCACTGGATGTGGTTGGTTTGAGGTCAAAGTTGGAATGAGATGTGCCAAGTCACATTAATCATGCACTACACAAGGGGCTGTACACCACCTTGTTCTTGCGATTCCATTCCATCCTCTTCTCTCCACCCTTCTCTCCACTATTCACCTCATTGCCGGTTGTATCATTAGTGTATATTTTTGTAGATACATTATTTTATTTTTGGTAAATTCTTATGGTTAAGACTTTAACTCTTGTTCCAAAGGACATTCTCAGAGCCTACGGATTCTTTGAATGTGGGATTGTCAGGGCACTAAGGGCATGAGCCTGCTTTGGGGAGGACCCACTAACATTCCTATTTGGTGCATTAGTTAACTTCTTTTCCTAAACATTTTGCAATTAATTTTATTTTGTTCATTTTCACCTTGACATCTCTTTTACTGATGTCCTAGTTGTCCATTTTTATCTCTCTTCCTTACTTCTTTCCTTTCTCCATTCTCTCGCTACCGGAGGTTCGCGATTAGTCATGGGGGTACGGGGCCTGATTTTTGATTTTTCTTCTAAGCCCCGAATTTTTTCGTTTCTCTTCCTAACCTCTACACCTTTGGTAGTCATCATTTATATACTCCTAGATCCGTATCAGCCATACCACAACCTAGCCAATGGACTTACACCGAAGCAAGGTATAACCACATTGAAATTCGTTTACCCTTGCTAATATAAGACTGTGTTGTGTGTGTAGATGGCGATCATACAACAATGGACCGGATCTGGAGGACGTACTTGAAATGGAGCAGTGCTGAAAACAGCTATGCAAGGAGCAGGATTGATGATGCGCTTACGGATGGACAACGGAAGGCGCAATCTAGGCGTTCTCTTCTTCTCTTCTCTTCTCTCTCCTATTTTCTCTCAGCTGCCAAATGTGGCCTGATGTCAATGTAATAAGGTGTTAATCCTTGTTGTCATGAACACCAGTTTTATTAAGTCTTGTAATAATGATCCGTTCACATGTCATCCCATTAGTTCCATTCCCCTAAATAATTCCATACCTTCCCGATATTATTGTAAGGAACTCGAGGACGAGTTTTCATTTAGTCATGGGGGTATGATGAGACACGATTCGCATGAGCCGCGATATCGCGTCGTCCCCTGCGATATCACGTACGTGATATCATGGTCTGCCGCCAAGTCTATAAATAAGAGGTGGCTCTCCCGTGTTTCTTATCTAGATTTTAGACCTTAGCTAAACTCTTGCCATTTTTCCATTCCAAAGTTAGAATAATTTCCATGTGCCTGCAGTAGGAGTCTCAAAGTGAACGGATCTCTATTCAAGCGAATTGTACCTGAGCACACATTTGCGTACAACAATAAGATGAACTTTCTGATAAACCTTGCAGCATGTGGACTAAGCTAAATAGAATTTAATTATTGTTGAATGTTTAATTACTTTCCTAGATGATTAATTTCTCTTCACCCTTATCTCCTAGTAATGCGGAATGAGTACAATTTAATCATGAGCATTTAAGTGTGACTACTTGGTAACCCAGTAGTGTACCTAGGATCTGCGCTTGGTGATCCCAGTGGTAGTCGTGCATGAAGCTCAGGATGTGTACGGATGATTAAAGATGGATGCTCATCGCACTTAGGCTAGATTAGATTCTCTTACCCTTTCTCTCCTAGCTTAGACCAGTTAATATTACTTTCCATTGCCTTCAGGAGTAGCATTAGATTAGGAACCATCATACACCTCACTTTGGACTAAATCATACGTGACAAAGGTAATGCTAGTCCAGGTGGGAAGATAGTGAACTGTGACCTAAGGCTAACTGTTTAGGTGCTACAACTAGTCCATCTGCGGAGTTCGACTGGATCACGCGTGAAACGCTTGTATTCGTATGGTTGAGTGTAGGGGTACCTCGCCACTCATCACCTATCCACTTATTAATTCTTACTACAATCAAATGCTTAGTAGTGGGGGAGACATCCGATCGTAACATTCAGAATTAATAAGTGCTTTTCATCTTTTTTTTTACAATTTTTATCCTTTTTCTTATTTCTTAATACAAATTTTTCCTATCCTTTTCTACTTTTTTCACATTTGTTTTTCATTCTCTTTGTTAGTAATCTCACTTGTGAATAAAATGATCATCTAGCCCATTGAGATGAGGTTTTCTCTATGTTGTCAAGTCATAAGGGACTGATTATTTGGATGGTGAGGTCACG
Source organism: Gnetum montanum (assembly GCA_015680685.1). Taxonomy (NCBI): domain Eukaryota; kingdom Viridiplantae; phylum Streptophyta; class Gnetopsida; order Gnetales; family Gnetaceae; genus Gnetum; species Gnetum montanum. The sequence goes on from MNCI01014407.1 coordinate 742,690, forward strand.
TCATCCATCCATCCATCCCATTAATAAGAGGTTCTTACCTTGGTCATAATGATATTCTTTTCCATCATCAAACTAAAAGTAAACTCATAATCATTGTGCCTGAACAAAAAAGTGCAAAACCAAGGGGAAATGTGAAGGGTGTGACATCAAGGGGATTTGTGGATTCTATTTGACCACTTTTGTATGTTCTATCATGTTGCTAAGGTTGTAATTATATCCTTGTAGATCTAATGAAAAATGGATGTAAGAGTAAAATAAAAAGGACACTAAATAAATTTCTTAGGGTTCCACTAGAAAGACATGTTAGCCATGCATAAAGGTTGGCAACTTTTCAAAATCTTTCAAAAAAGAACAAAAAACAATGTGCCATGAATGAACTCCTCCCTCAAATAAAACGCCAAGTGATGCTACTCCTTTCAACTATGGTAGTCCTATGGTTATCAATCGAAGAGATGAAACAATGCAATGTCGCTAGAAACGTGGTATGGACTTGATTTCAATCTTGGAAAGAAGGGCTAATAATTTCTTAACCATTATTAACACACAAAGATTCATTATGCCTATTGTATGACACCTCATGCTCTAATTTCTGCAATCCCTTCTAGAATCCATTTCATCTCATTGTCTGTATGATCCTAACTTGTGGTTTTGTGTACCATAGAGTTATTTTCTCAAATTGGTGGTTTAACATGCGTGTTTTGTTTAATAGGTATGTGTTGCATTCAACCCCTTTGGTGCCTATAGACATTCTTAGGTGTGGTTATACAAGGGCATTCAGGGATGATGGTTGCTTGTATAACTATTGTGACTTGTACTTGTTTGAAAAACCACATCATCTTATACCTTCCAACTACATAAATGTTAAATTCAATACTTTCCCTTATCATGTAACTGATCCGTTCTACACCATGAATCTAATATCCATTTTTTTGCATCTTCCAAAGCTTTTAACACCTACAGTTTCATCTTCTAACACTTTTGATGCCTACATATAAATTCTCACTTACCCCAGAACTTTGGATTTGACCTAAAACCCTTCCACCTATCACAGAGCCTTATTTTCCATGCTAACTGCACTCATAATATGCAAATTCGAGCACCATGATATCAACTACTCGATATCGGGTCAGACTCGATGTCAAGCTTACTTAACCATACAACCATGATAATACAAGTAAGTTTGGGAGGACAATGATTGGTTAACCCTGAGTGTTCCATTAAGGCACGTAAGCACTTAGTCCATGGAGTTCGACTAGATCGAGCGTGAAACGCTCGTATTCGTATGGTTGAGTGTAGGAGTACCTCACGACTCATCATTGGTGTCGTTGCCGGGAACTTAGTTGTTTGTGCGCTACGTAGAATATAGGAAATCATTCATATCGTTGGAACATTAGTACGAACCCTTAGGGTTAATCAAAGAAAGATAAGACAACGGTACATCGCACACTGAACAAGACAAAATGTCTTCTTCTTCGCATAAGAGCACTTCATCGCCTAGGACTAACACAAGAGGCAATCAGCGGCATAATACACATAACCATAATCGGCCAGTTCCTCAATAGTTTCATGTGGTATATACTCATCCCGATGAGTATGTACCCAATTTCACCTTTATTCTCCACCAAGATGAACAACTGCGTTGGAGAGATTTGGAGGGTAACATAGTGTTGTCTCTAAACCGATCAGTCCTCAACATGCTCCTTCGTGCTCTCACACGAATAGGCATGCTGCTTTTATACGCAGAATACGTTGCATGCGATCATGACACAAGGGACTATCATCCCAAAGAAGTGCAATGTCAAAGGGACTTTCGACAGGAGAGATACCACACATCCTTGAAGGGTAAATGGCCCCATGACGCTCCACACATTTTGAGTGAAATTGAGGATGGTGAACCTGATTCAACAAGTTCCCACAAAATGATGTTCCTCCTCCTGAAAATGGTTAAGAGGTAGTGTATCAGAACCTCCACTCCACTATTCTCAACCCTGGTTCTGATACCCATGAACATGAAGTGTTTAACAAAGGAACACAAACACACGATAAGGGCAGACGTTCTGATCGTGATCACGATCGGGGCCGAGACCACCAAAGAGAAGGTAGAAAACATCGTCATGGCGATGGTTCTTCTTCTTCTTCACCTTCATCATCACCTTCATCCTCTCCTTTAGTGTCTGGACACAGTCATAGGGAAACCAATCATGAGGATAAGGGAAAAAAAAGTGAAAAACATTGATGAGACAATTGAGAACGAGGACAAGGGCACTCTAAGAAATCAAGGCATAGAAGAAGGGAGAGTAGGGAACCACGTAGACACCATAGACGCTATGAACAAGATGATCATGAAGAACCCCTACTCGCAACTAGAAGCATGCTAGATATAACGGAGGTTGTAAGAGTTCCAAAAAGGCACCAAAAGGATAGTAGCATCAAGAGGTTAGACATGAACAACATCCCATGATTTGAAGGGGGATACAATGCTAATACTCAAAATCATTTGCAAGCATTCCACGATGCATGTGCCTTGCAAAACATAGAAAAAAAATGACAAAAACTGAAGTTGTTCCTAACGATACTAGTGAAAGAAGCTGAAAGCTAGTACTAGTCCTTAGAACCAGAATCCATTTGGAGGTGGAGTACAATGTTAGAACTGTTCAATGATAAGTACCAAACGTACTCCCGAGTGTCTAACTTGCAAAAGTAAATCCAGGGATGGAAGCAAGGAAATCATGAACCCTTGGATGCTGCCATGGGCTGCTATTATGCACTATTACATCATTGCCCTAGCCATGGTTATTCACAGCAGGATCAACTACGTCATTTCGTGGATGGACTTAGGCATGAAACAAGAAGAACCCTTGAGACGTATTTCCAAGGAAGGTTATCGGAGCTTAGGTCTCATCAAATTCATAGATTGCTAGAGCAAGTTGCCAAAGAAGAAGGTGATCTACGAAAGAGAGAAAGTATGGAAGAATACAACCGAGATCCTTCCCTCCAAAAAAGGAGAGTGAGATTTTGTGAGGAGGAAGAAGAGTCACCACTCGAAGAGATGGTGAATAGGAAAATTTTGCCTCTCCAAAAGTTAACAATAGAATTATCGGCAAAGGCAGACCAAATGTGGGACTCCCTGGATAGTAGGTTTAAAACTATCCTTAAAATTGTAGAGGAGTTTAGGGAGCGAGGTAGTGACCACGACAAAAAGAAAAAGAGAGAAATCAAAAATGCATGTAACAAGGGTAAGGATAAAATAGCCATCATAGAAGAGGTTGTGGATTCAGGCATAGACAGTGATGGTGGATGTGAGATATGCCAATATGACCATCCTAAGGGATGTTGCCCAATGATCTCACATCTACAAGAGTCTGGGGTGTATGCACTCAACCCATGACTAAATAAACGACAAACGCCCCGATGGTTACCTTATCCCCAAGGTAACCCAAGGTAGTTCCACCAACCTTCAACATATTATCCAAGTGGAACTTCACCACAACTCATTGAGCAACATCAATAGTGGCAATACCCACAGTCATGGGGGATGCCACCACCAAGGCAACAATACCCCTATCGGTAACCTGACCCGTATGGCTACTATGTGTAGCATCCAATCTCTCCACATGACTTTGTTAGTCACGTTACACCACAACATCACTACCAAGCTCGTGAGTATTATAAAACTCCTTCTCCTAGGGAAGATAACCCACAAACATATCATCCTTCAAATCCATCTGCAGCTCTCACACCAATAGCTCCATTACCACCTGCTCTAGCAATGCAAGGGGAACTTCCTACTCAACCATAGTAATGCAATGCCACAAGGGCTGTAAATCCTCAACTCGCTATTGGTTCTGACAACTGTATGAAGAAAAGACCTTTCTTAAGAGCCAACAGTTCAACCAAGCCCTTACAACCACAAGTGGTTGAACCTCTGAACACCTTCCCATCAAATAAGACTTCAGAGTGCCCTTCAAGCCAAACACCGAGCTCAACGCATACAATTATGTTAACACATGCTATAATTGACTGGATTAAGGTTGGCCACCTTCCTAGGAAATTCTCTAATCCTAGAAGCCCTCTAATCTATCTCCAAATCATTGGGAATGAGCCATGCAAAGCTCTTTTGGATTCAGGTTCCAGAGTCAGCTTAATATCACAAGAAATGTACAAAGCTTGGAACCTGCCTCCATTAAGGAAGAGCAATATTTACCTAGAGCTAGCCAACCAGTCCATCACTGTTCCCTTGGGACTGGTGGAGGACATCATCACCACTGTGGGTGGGTGGTCGTACCCAGCTGATTTCCTAGTGATACAAGTGAATAAAAATATAGGCAACTTCCCAATAATAATGGGAAGGGCATGGCTAAGTACTATAGATACACACCTAGGAATCCACAATCTTTCCCTGGAAATATCTAAGGAGAAAACTTTTGGAAAGATCAAGAAGAAGAAGGTTCCATGCATTGCATACAATGATACAGGGTGCAATTGCGTGCAGAGATTATGGGTTGTGCAAAGTTTAGCATTGCCTGCATGCAACTGGTGTGCACAAGACATCAATATACAAAAGTCCCTGTATGCAGTAGCCACATGACAAGAAGACACCCAGTGGTTGATAGCTGATCAAGAGAGCAACTCACTAACGTGCATGGAACTAACTGAGGGAATAACTTACGCTTACATCGAAAGCATAGATGCACTAGAGCAAGTCCGTTGCCAACTTCCAAGCCTTAACCTTAAAAATATCAACTAGGGGAAGTTGAAAATTCCTAAAAAATTCAAGCAAGAGCCCCTAAAATTGAAATCATTGCCCACCGATTTGGAATATATGACCCTCAAAAATGGAAAATCAATAATCATCAATGCAAGACTTACTTTCAAACAAAAAGGAAGTTTGCTAAAAGTGATAAACAAGTGGTCAAAATCCTTTGCCTGGTCATATCCCGAATTAACTGGAATAGATCCTAGGATATGCCAGCATAGGATTTACACTGACCCCTCCATGAAACCTTGAAAACAATCGTAGAGGCGATTGAACCCAAAATTGAAGCACGTAGTAAAAGAAGAAATAGAACAGCTTCTTAAGGCTGGGTTCATATATCCCATTGCTGATAGCAAATGAGTTAGCCCTCTGGTGATCATGCCTAAAAAGGGAGGCAAATGGAGGGTGTGAATAGATTTTAGGCTACTGAACATGGCAACATTTAAGAATCACTTTCCATTGCCATTCGTTGACCAAGTCTTAGACACCATAGTAGGGCATCGCTATTATAGTTTTCTGGATGGCTATAGTGGATACAACCAAATACCAATAGCCCTAGAAGACCAAGCCAAGACAATGTTCACTAGTCCTTGGGGAACATTTGCATATAGACAAATGTCGTTTAGCTTGTGCAATGCTCCTGCCACGTTTCAACGCTTAGTTCTAAGCATATTCCAACAGTAGATAGGGAACGGAGTGGAAGTCTTTATGGATGACTTCTCCACTTATGGAACAAGTTTTGATCAATCCTTTGACTAATTAGAGCAAGTGCTAAAAAGATGCATAGAAATCAATCTAAGGCTCAACTGGCAAAAAAGCCATTTAATGGTTCAAGAAGGCATAGTACTTGGTTATAAGGTTTCACATTCAGAAATAGAGGTAGACCTAGAGAAAATTAGGGTTATCCAAGGAATCACCCATCAACTTGAAACTATCAAAGACATTTAGTCATTCCTTGGACACACTAGTTACTATATAGAACAGCCAGTGCACATAATACCTCTGATAGGGGATGACCTTGCTCACTATTTCAGATCTCCTCCCTCCAACTCAGTCATGGGGGAGACAACCACCTCTGCTAATCATTTAAGGCCCTCAATTCCTTTTTAAAGTTTTTGTTTTACAAATTTCTTTAATTTTTTTTGTTTTTGTTTTGCAACATCGTTTATACTTTTTCATTTCTTTATGTGAGTAATTGTTTTGTTTGTTTTTGTTCTTGTTTTTGTCTTTGTTTGTTTGTTTTTTTTTTTTTGTTAGATTTGTCACCTAATAAGTGATCTAGATGGTGGTATGAACTATATTCTATTGATTGCTAATGTTTGGTTTTTACCTTTGAGTTATAATGTTGGTACTAGGGTATGGTTCTTTTGATATAATAGGCAATGAGTCCACGTCATCCATGCATCCATAAATTTCTATGGTCTCTCTTGGCTTGGAACTGTACAGTCCCTTTCTTTAATAATAAAACTATTAATAAATTGGTGACTGGGCATTTTTCAAACTAAGGACTTAAGGACTAAAAAGGGTGTGACTTTAAAGGGATTTGATGCATTTTTTCTGGCTATTCTCTTGGGTGCTTGGATGTTTTCTTCTTGAGTTTTCCTTACCATTCTGACGTTGCTCCATTATTGGGAAGCTGAGCCAATAAAAATAAGTCTTTGCATGGTGTGGTTCTCATGCAAAAAAAAAAAAAATAGCGAGAATTCAAAGCACAACCCTTAGACAAAATAATTATGGGCTACAAGCACTGGTTATGGAACTAAACAAACACATTCCCTCTAACTAAGGCCCTTTCTCACTTCCTACTTTTCCCTTTCTCGTTTCCTTAGAATGGTGATGACTCATTGGTGGAAGCATTCTTGTTACTACAAGTGGATGGATTAGCTAAGTGTATTAATGCAAAGTCACTGGATGTGGATTGTTTGAGGCTGGATTTGGAATGAGATCTACTCAGTCACATTAACCATACATACACAAGGGGCTGTACACCACCTTGTTCTTGGGACTCCATTCCATTCTCTTCTCCTCATCATTATTTCTCCATTTTCCACCTCATTGTTGGTTGTATTAGTAGTCTATATTTTGGTTGATGCATTGTTTTCTCTTTGGTGAATTCTTGTGGTTAAGACTTTAACTCTTGCTTCCAAATGACATTTCCANTTGTCGTTGTTTCTTTTTCTCCATCTTTCTTATTCCTTATCTTTTTCCATTCTATCGCTACCGGAGGATCGCTCTTAGTCATGGGGGCCTTAGTTCAATTTTTTCAATTTTTCCTAACCCCTACACCTTGGGTAGTCACCAGTGTTATATCTCTAGAATCCGTATTGGCCATATCACAACTCAACCAATGGACCTTACACCGAGGCAAGGTATCAACTGTATTGTGATTTACTTATCCTTTCTCATATGTGATTGTGTTGTGTGTGTAGATGGCAATCATACGGCAATGGACTAGACCTGGAGAAAATACTCAGGATAAACTAGTACTGGAATGGTTGTGCAAGGAACAAGATTGATGACACGGTTATAGATGGACAATGGAAGGTGCAATCCTAGCATCGGCAGCAACACGTCTTCTCCTTCTCTCTCTCTCTCTCTCTCTCTCTTTTCTCTCTCAGTTGCCAAATAGGGCTGGATGTCAATTATGTATAGTATTCATTCTTGTAGTCATGAACACTAACATTGTCATGTATTGTAATCCCATTCACCATTAGTTGTCATTCAAGTCAATAATCCCATACCTTTCCAATATTTTGTAAGGAATTCAAGGACGAGTTTTCATTCAGTCATGGGGGTATGATGAGCCGCGATATCGCATACGTGATATTGCATTTGCCATGCGATATCACATACGTGATATTACATCCGCCATGTGATATCGCATACGCGATATCACGTCCTGCCTCATCTTCTATAAATAAGAGGTGACACCCTTTGTTCCAGGAGTTAGACTTAGACCTTTAGCTAGATTCTTGCAGTTTTGTTATTCCAAAGTTAGAATCATTTTCGTGTGCCCGCAGTAGGAGTCATAGAGTGAACGGATCTTTATTTGAGCAATTTGTACCTGAGCACAATTTTGTATACAACAATAAAGACGAACTTTATGATAAACCTTGTAGCATAGAAATTAAGCTAATTAGTAATTAATGATTTTTTAATGCTTTCCTAGTTAATTAATATCTCTTTCAACCTTCAACCCCCTTAGTTAAATACACTCAGTACGACTGCTTCGAGCATGCGTGTAGCGCTTGGTAACCCAGTAACGATTAGCGTTTGGTAATCCCAATAGCGTTGCACTAGTTCAAGATGTGTATGGCAAGTGGGAATAGATACTGGTGTTAGGAACATTTAGAACTAGTTAATGAATAGTTAATGTAAGTTAGTCACTTAGTTCTCTCTCCCTTTTCTTTATTAGCAGAAGACATAAAAAATATAAAAGCCATAAAAATCATGTACCTCAAGCTTACTTAACCATACAACCATGACAATACAAGTAAGTTTGGAAGGACGACGATTGGTTAACCTTGAGTGTTCCATTAAGGTGGGTAAGCACTTAGTCCTTGGAGTTTGACCGGATTGTGCATGAAACGCTCATATTCATATGGTTGAGTGTAGGGGTACCTTGCCACTCATCAAGGAGGAACAATGATAGTTTGAGGCTTGGTACATGAAAGTGAATAAGATGTTCTCGCATCTGCCATGTCCATGGGATGTACCAACACACATCGACTTGTCAGCCTAAATGGTACATGACCCAAGAGTGAAGGAGGAGAAGTTGCAGGCCCTCTTGAATTACTACAAATTCAAGAAGCTTAACGACAAGGGGAAGTGATTGATGAAAGAGCCATTACCTCTAGGAACTACATGAATTCCCCAAGTTTTTTTGTTTTGCTGTTTTATCATGTTATGTTCATTTTTGTAAAAAACCACTGTGGCATGGAAAAGTTAATTTGCGTGTCTAGTTAAGTTAGTCAACAATCCCATACCTTCATAATATTTTGTAAAAAAAAACTTGTTCCTCATTTTTAACTCGAGGATGAGTTTTCATTTAGTTGTAAGGGTATGATGAGTCGTGTTTCGCAGGGCCCTGATATTGGATATTCGATATCGCAACCGTGGTGTTAGGTATTCAATATTAGGGCACAACCTCTAATGTTAGACATTTGATATTGCCCCTTTCATGCAAGCCTATAAATACCACACTTGGGTGCATGGTTGGGATATAACAGATAGCATAGAGAGATAGAATAGATTTGTAGATTTTTTATTTCAAAGTTCTATTAGTTTCCAGTGCATGCTTGTAGTGTGATGTTAAGTGATTGTATGACATTTTTATTCAAGTGTAACATACTTGGGCATGTTGCATGTTCGACAATAAAGATCGAGATTACTTCTAGCATTGCAACATCCACTTAGCTTTATTATTGCTTTTAATTAATTTAAATTACTTAAATGTTTATTATTTTCCTTAGTTAATGTTTCCATTTATTGCTCTTTACTATTCTTGTCATTAAGCGAAATGAGTACGACTAATCACAAGTGCTTAATTGTAATTACTTGGTAACCTAGTAGTGTATCATTTGGTATGCCCAGTGATGTACACTTGGTAATTCCAGCATTAATTACATGAAGTCCAAGGTATGTACGAATGGTTAGGAATGGATACTCATCACACATAGGCTAGTTTAGACTCTACTTTCTATTGTTAATTAGATTAAACAATTGAGTTCTTTATTATCATTAGGCGTAGCTTAGGGTCAAATAACATCAACTATCTTATGCCTCACTTTGGACTAAACCATATGTGACAAGACTACCACTAGTCCAAGTGGGAAGATAGTGAATTGTGATCAAGGCATAAGGATCTAGATATCACAACTAGTCCTATCCATGGAATTCAACCAGATCATGCATGAATGCTTGTGATTCATATGGTTGGATGTAGGGGTATCTCGCCGCTCATCACTTAGTAACTTATATGATGTTGAATATTGGGTAGTACAAAAGAGGCATTAACAACAAAAGAGATAAGCTACATAATAAAAATATTAGAGGAAGACTTAAAGTACCTTCTATTTTAGATAAGTTACAAGAATGGTGACTTAGATGATTTGGACATGTGCAAAGAAGATTAGACAATAAGCCTATAAGAAAAGGTTATTATATCACTATTCGGTGAAAGCCACAAAAAGAAAGACTAAAAAAGACATCGGAAAATGCAATGGAAGAATGATTTAAAGAAACTCAAAATAAATAAATATCTAGCTCTTCATAGAGGTGGATGGTGAAAAGGAAATTATGTAGCTAACCCCATTTTGTTGGGACAAGACTAGGATAATGATGATAATTATATTTGGTCTTTTGCATGTGATGTATTTTGATTTTCTATTTTTGCTTATTATTAATATCATTTTTAGGATCAACCCCTCAACAAAATGAGCTGTTCCACCACAAAAATTTATATCTTGCTTAATCATATTAAATTTAGTTTCAATTTCATTAGTGCCCAATGTTATTCTAGGCATTCTAAATATCACCTCACCCTCTAAAGGAATTTCGTTAGTCAAATTATTTCCAATTGGAAACCCAACAATCAATGGATTAAAATCTAGGTAATATTTGCTAATTATTTTGATATTCACTAGATAGGGACAATTTTATAATCATTATTTAAGAAAAAATTTAGTTAATATATAGTATGCATTTTTGTAATTACAATGGTATACATCATGCTTTTCATATTTATGGATTACATGCACAAAAATAGTAAAGGTTTAACCATTTTCTTCTAAGTTAGTAAAATAATGTATTCACCTTTTTTGGGTTGGTAAATTCATTCAAAATTCTATATAAAACTCATTTAAAAAATTAAAAATAATATACAATTGTTTATTTTGGCATTAAAGCCAACTACCAGCCGGAAAAAATTTCACCAATCTAACCACAAGACAAAGTTACACTAATTTAACTAAAATAAAAAATGTATAAGTTTTTAACCCTTTTTTTGGGGCATTAAAAGATACCTCATTAAAATAACACCAACAAAATTTTTAATCATATTACATTTTTGTTGGTGTAAACAAACTAAGAGCTAAGGGCACAAACTCTACCTACAAAACAAAGTAGATGTAACCCACTAGATAAGAGTATCCCACCACAAGTCTACTCCACTAAGTCACATGATTTGTGAATTTTTTTAAAGTTAAACTCATTGAGATTTTTTAGAAATATGAATGTGAATGCATGTAAATTTGATGAAAAAATTAATGTAAATAGTGGTATTTGTTTTTTAAGTTATAAGGTTGGAGTTCAAGCCTACACACAACCACTTGAAGAGAGGTTAGACTTTCACTCATCTATCCACCCTTTGATGCTTTCAGTTAGCAAGATTAGCATAGTCTTCATGCATTGTAAAGATATTCTAAATAGTGGAAATCAAACTTCTTAACATTAACTTTACCAAACTATATGATGTATAAGATAATTTTTTCAAAAATTAAGGTGATAATTAAGAATATGCATGAAATTGTTAATTTTTTAGAAATTATTTTGAGCATAACTTAAAAAAGTATTACAAAGAAGGTAATAAACTTACACATCAAGTTATCCCTCTTCCCTCTTGTTGAAGTCATGATTGCCATATAAAGATAATTTATAATTAAGAATGAATAAGCTCACTTAGTATTTTGAAATTACAAATTGACAAGTTACATCCCTAGAATTGAGTCTTGGAAATTGCTAATATTTTCTTCCAAATTATCTTCCAATTGCTTAAAATAGGTATTCACACTTGCAAGATCACAAGCTCTTGCAAATTGTGGCATTAAACCTCTCATATCAATTAGCTCTCTAAATCCATATTCTCCGGGATTCATTTCATGCCACACTTCAATAAATCTACTATGACCATTTAAATATTTTGTGGGGAAATCTTTGAAGCACTAAATTCATTAAATTCTAAAAGGTTTGCTTCATAGAGTTATTAGGCTAATTTGTGAAGCATACAGACTAATAATGTTGATGACCTAATTTTTAAGTACAATTTTTATGCCTATAATTGTGTGACCATTGTAGTTTACGAATACCAATTTATCATTGATAAATTCATCTATGACGATGAAAACTGAATACTCTATTTAAAAAAAGTTTATAACCTACACTTAAATTTTGCATTTTCTCCTTTTTCTATTTGTTTGTTTTTTGTTTTAGATGTTGATTTGTCTTTCCATTACATCAATAATCTCAAGAGTCTCTCTTTTGAAAGTCCTAATATTTTACATCAATCAAAATTTTTATGATTGAACTTGTTACTTTATCGCACTTATCCCTACCTACTTTCCGCAACATTACAACATTTTGGAAGATAACTTGACAAGCCCCTGCTTATTTTATAGAGCAACTAGACTCGTAACGGCTGTGTATTACACTTAAACGGAATACTTTTAACATGAATAAAATTTAAAAAAGAACTCGTTATTTTATGGCATAGTAAAATGAGTGAACTACGTCACATTAAACCTCCTTAATTCTTTCCTATTCGGCGTAGGACCCACCATGGCAAAATTGCAATTCCAGGTCCCCAAAGTCCCACCAGGATATTGAGGAGCTCATCTGTGTTTTCTCTTTTCTAATCTCATACGTTGCATGTTGTAGCACTTTACAGTTAACATTAATGCAAATCTTTAAATTTTCATACCTGCAACCAAGCAGGCGACAGATTGAAAGCGCCAGTATGCAGCATGCAATTTCCAGAGTGCCCAATCTTTCACTTCTTTTCACGTTGAAGTAACACAAAATACAGTGAAGCAGATAGTTTTTGTCCAAGTCCAACGTGCCAGAAGCTTCCGCTTCAATTAGGTGGTAGAGCTGTAACAAATTTCCTTGAAAACGTGCCATGCTTTTTGCATTCTCCATGTTCATACCTGCAACCAAGCGAGAGCTTGAAAGCGCCAGTATGCAGGATGCAATTTCCAGAATGCGTGGTCTTTCACATCTTTTCGCGTTGCAGTGACACAACGTACACCGAAGCAGACAGTCCTTGCCCAAGTCCAACGTGCAAGAAGCTTCTGTCTTCAATTTGGTGGCAGAGCTGTAACAAATTTCCTTGAAAACGTGCCATGCCTTTCGCATTATGCATGACTTTTCATAAATAAATGTAAAAAGTTAACATATGGTTTAGGGAAGCTTGTGAAAATCTACCCACTTCAGTGGCGCCGACGACTTCAAAGAATCTGTGTCCTTGTGTGGGTTGTGGGAGATTTTTGCATTTGAAGATGAAAGGACCACCACCTGCAGTGGATTCTGTGAAGAAGCCCCTGTTGCGTGGAGTCGGAGATGGAGACGACGGAAAAAATGTGATTTGCAGTTGGCCTGTTTTCAGAAATGAGATGAAAAGACAGCTTCCCATAGCTGTGCCCATGATTCGCGTGAACATGGTCCAGATTGTTTCGGGACATCTCACTGAGCTTTCTCTTTCTGGTATTTCTGTGGCCCCTTCCTTCTGCACAGTCGCCGGCTTCAGTTTTATGGTATGCTTATATTTGATTGCCTACCTTTGGCCAGTCATTTCTATTGTGATCTTGTTCGTTGCCTGCCTCTGGATCAGCTATTTCTATCTTGATCTTGTCCTGTTTGACAGAATGACGACGTGGGTTGACAAAATGGATGAAGATAAACGTTTGTGACTGATTAAATTTGAATATGAATGCTGAAGTAGACAAGGCAAGATGAACCGTCTGGAATATCATGACAGATTAGTTATTTTAACAGAGTAATAATTTTGGTTTATGTTATTCTCCATCTTATCAATTTGAGGGAGGTACAGTAACAGCACACATAAAAATATCAAATCATCATCATTATTCTAGCATTATTCTAGCCTTGTCCCAACTGGGATGGGCTTTTTTAAGTTTCTTTCATTATTTTTGCTATATCTTTTTCTGTTATTCCTCTTAGTGGTTTTCTTATATTATAGCATCTTTTTTTTATAGTGTCATTGTCTCATCTTCTTTGCAGTTTACACATACCCAAATCATCTAAACTGAACTGCCATTGCTGTAACGTTACAGCAATGGCAGTTACATAACTGAACCTCTAACCTAGGTTTCATACCAAATTCATACAACTAAGCTTAAGATCTTATGTCATAATCTAAACATATATTTATACAGCATTTATTTTCAAATGCTAGTGTAATATGTTAGCAGGTGTTGATGCCTAAATTTTAGGAAAAAAACTAGTTTGTTAGTAGGTGTTGATGCCTAAAGTTTAGGAAAAAAAAAAACTAGTTTAAGGAAACTATTGTCTAGGGTGCCTTGAGTCTGAAACCTAGGGACCTAGGGCCTCCTGTATGCATTCAAAACCTGGAATAATCTCAGCTCAAAAAGCAACAAACTGAAAAATTTAAATCAAATAACCCTTGAATTTTAACCTTTGACAGTGAAGTAACTACTAAATGTAATTTTAAATTATCCGTGGCTCCCCTCTTGTTCAAAATAAGAGCAGCTCTTTTTCTTCAAACCCTAACCGCGTTGTGATATCTTTAATGGCCGTTGTTGCCACTGCTGTTTCTCCGTGCGCTGTATCTCCACCGGCAGGTCGCTCCGTCGCGCTGTTGCCAACACTGGAGAGAGACCTCCGGCGATTTTTTTTTCACTTTGCTATATCTGCTGCTGCTCCTTTTATAGCACCTCTCCGCCGGTGCCATGAATGCCCACGTCCGCCACTCGCCCACGTTCTCCATGGCCACAACCATTTGCCAAATCCCAAAAACAGAAAATAACACACACAAAATCTCAATCCCCCTCTTTTTTTTCTGGCTTGACTATGTTGAATAAGCAGAATCAGAATCAGAAACCGAAAATAGCAGCAATGGCGTCGTGATTCGTGATTTTTACAGAAGAATTCCATCTCCACACCATGACAAGATCGATCCAATAATCCGCAGCTGCTCTGCTCCGGTTTTTGTTGAGGATGATGTTTGCGTGCAAAGAAATCGATTTCTTCTTCTCCTTCACTTCACTGTTACAATTTGAAAGAGAAGGACGTGCCGGATTTTTCTTAACCACAGTGCCTGTAATTGTTGGGTATGATAAGGACGACCATTACGATGGCTGCGCCGGGCAATATGTGCCAAAGTGGCCACGACCGGATGATAGTGAGTGCACCACGTGTCTCACACTCAACAAAATCTATCCAAAGTTTGGCATCCAAAGGCTGTTACTGTTTATTGTTGGTGATATTAAATTAAGCACAATCTAATCCCGTTCCGTTTTGTTTCCATTCTGTTTCCCCACCAGATACGTCTCCTTGATAAGGACTTTTATTGTTCCAATTTCTTTTCTATTGATTTACTGTTACGGTTTGGCCATTTGGGCAGCTAAGATTGTTATGGTTTGGCCATTTGGGTCGCTAAGACGACTACGATTGGGGCATTTTTCTCCATGTTTCTACTGGATGGCAATAATTTCAAAGTTGCATGATACCTTTCATTATTCAAAGCAGTTTTATTCAAATCATTTTTGTTGGATGAAAAAAGGTTGCAGGATACTTTTCATTGAAAGCACTATTATTCAAAAACTTTGTATGATACCTTTCATTGAAAGCAGCTTTATTCAAATTATTCAAAAACTTTGTATGATACCTTTCATTGAAAGCAGCCTTATTCAAATCATTTCTGTTGGATGACAATAATTGAAAGGTTGCATGTTACCTTACATTGAAAACACCCTTATTCAAATAGTAAAACCATAGCTTGGTGATTAGGTTAGTAAGTCATGGCCTGGTACCTAGCATAGGTGATGTTGGTACCTAGCATAGGTGATGTTGGCATCAACAGTAAGTTTTTTAAAAAGTGTGGCTTTTATAATTTCTTAAAAAGTGTGGCTTTTATAATTTCTTTGATTGAAATGATATGCTAACCGTATTTTTACCATTAATCAAGGTAATGGTTCTGGTTCTTTCCATCATTTTAGATACGTTTGGATGATGCTTGATAGAATGCTTATTTACTACGCAGAATTAAATATTCACTCTGTTTTTTAAAGAAAAATACCATTTCATTATAACCTTTAACGTAACCCATTTGGGTTGAGCCTACGACGTATATAGAATGCAAGCCATGAGTCTTGCAGGATGAGTTCATTGGCCTTCTCTAAGATTTGAATCCATAGAAAGGGATACGTAACCATTGAAACATGGATGTTTTTGGGTGGGTTTTGAAAACAGTTAATAAAATATTACATAACATTGAATATAACATTTAAAACATCATGAATTGTTCAGTTGCTTATCTGTAACCATGCCGTTATAAACAATGGTGTTATCATTACCTATAACCACGTCTCATAAATTCCTATGCCTTGTGACAATGTTGAAAGTCTAATACAAACACAATACTCTTGGGAAAACAAAACAAAAAAGAAAGGCCGATCAAGGGAAAAAAAGGTCCAGATATGTATATAGTAGTTTTCCATGAAAAATCTTTGGAGAGGCATTGGGCATTACTTTGAGGTTTTTCAAATGAAGTTGAAAGTGAAATTTTATTACATATACTCTTTACATCTATTTGACATCTATTTGACAGTGGAAATGTATACGCAATGAGTTTTGGAAACATATGAGAAATACCAGTGTTCTTACTGAAGCAATGTATGAAATTTTAAACAGTTTTGAGAAAAATGGTTTTCTAAAGTACCATAGGAAGCGAGAGACTGACTTTGATTTGCTGACTTTTTTCAATAATGTCCATTTGAAGACAGGAGATCCTAGGAGACTCGACTGAATTCAGTTTAAGCCATTGTTCTGACAATTTCTTGGTATCTCAAGAATTCAGTTTCTACCATTTCTTTCAAACATTTATATCTTGGATTGCTTTGATTCTGAGTGGTAGAATTCAAGCCCTAAACCTTACCAATAAGCTACACTTCATTGAATAATTCATGGAATCTTGAAAACATTAAAAAGTTTTAGTAATTGCTAAACTCATGTTTAGGGCTGTTACCAGTCATAATTATAAAGAATGGTGGGTATGAGATGTAAGGTGAAATTAGAAACTCAAGTAGCATAGTGAAAGAATCTAGTGTGTTAATGCTTATCTGGCCAAGCGGGGCGAGAAGGGAAAGTTTCAAAGGATAAATCGTACCAAAAATCCAAAGGACAACCATGGCAACCATGCCGTAGAAGGAAGGGGCAACAGAAACACCAGCAAGTGAGGGCTGACGGAGTTGAGCCACATAGATGTTGCTCACAAGTGCCAAAGAGCTCTGCAACATATTCATAGCAATCACGGGCACTCCTATGTTGGACTGCTTCTTAGCCTCATCCCAAAAAACAAGCCAGCTGCACCTCCAACCCTCATCATCACCTCTCAAGCAGAGGCTGTTTCATCAAATCCAATGTGCAATTGCAACCATTGGGCCCACAACATTGATGTGTAGCAACACCAATGGTTTGAGGCTGTTTCATCAAATCCAATGAGCAATTGCAACCATTGGGCCCACAACATTGATGTGTAGCAACACCAATGGTTTTGATTTTCTTTTACTTGCACTTGAATGAGGAAGTGCTTTTTGCTACCTTGAGAGATATGCCATAAGCTTCTTGAGGTGCCTATTGAAACCTGCACCCAATGTATAAATTTAATACTTGTTTGCCGTTTTTGGGCATTTTTTTGGCATAAAATACAGGCAAAAATTAAAGTTCCCTGTTTCCAAAAATTGGCAAAACTAAAACAGCATGTCGTGGATAGCAATATATTAACCTTATATATGTACATACATACTACATTCAGTTGTTTCTATGTAGATTCATTAGGCTTTATGAGCAGAAAATCATAACCTGCAACCTTGATGAGATGTGAACCTGCCAAGCAAGCTTAATCTAATGTTTTTATATTCTTGTTACAACTATGTACCTGTATATTCAATTAATTTGATCTAGATTTAGCGAGATCTATGAAAAATGTTAAATGAGCTTACTACAAGCATCAAAGAAGCATTGAAGATGAAGGTGCGGAAAGATGCAATGCAAAGGGAGTATGACTCCATCATGAAGAATCACACATGGTCCTTAGGGGACAAACCTCTTAAGGCATGAAAGATGAGATTCCTTTGGAGGATACCTCTCTCTACAAAGGCATGAAAGTCAAGTCTTGATATAGAATTTCCAAACTCATACCTCTCTAGGTTTATGCAAGAACCTAGACAAAGCTACACAAATGCCCTCAATCATGTCTTAAGGTATGTAAATGGGACTTGTGATTTTGGCATCAAGTTTGTCAAAGGTGATTGAAGGTTTCATGCCTTTTGTTATGCAGACTGCAAAGGAGATCTTGAAGAAAGAAAGTCTACATCTGAAAGCATCATCTTTCATGGGCCAAATCTCATATATTAGAGCAACAAGAAGAAAACATCAATGACAGTATCTTCATGTAAGGCAAAGATTATGGTAATGGTGGGTTGTTTTCAACACATTTTGTGGCTCAAAAGACTCTTCCCTCAATTGAGCTTTGAAGTCAATTTGTCCATTGAGCTTATGGTGGATAACTTTTTAGCCATACAACTCTCAAATGAGCTTTGAAGTCAATTTGTCCATTGAGCTTATGGTGGTGATGAGTGGCGAGGTACCCCTACATTCAACCATACGAATACGAGCGTCTCACGCGCAATCCAGTTGAACTCCAAGAACTAAGTGCTTACGCGCCTTAATGGAACACTTAAGGTTAATCAATTGCTGTCTTTCCAAACTTACTTGTATTGTCACGGTTGTATGGTTAAGTAAGCTTGAGGTATATGATTTTTGTGTCTTTTATCTTTTTAATGTCTTATGCTAATAGGGGAAGGTGAAGAGAACTAAGTAACTAACTTTTATTAACTATTCACTAAGTAAGTTCTAATTTTCCTAACACCAATATCCGTTCCCACTTACCGCACACACCCTGAACCAATGCAACGCTACTGGGATTACCAAATGTTATTCGTTAGTGGGTTACCAAGTGTTACACACATGCTCGAAGTGGTTGTATTGAGTGCACTTAACTAGGAGAGTCAAGGGTTGAGAGAGATTAATTATCTAAGAAAGCATTTAAACATTTAACAATAATTAATTCCTATTTAGCTTAGTCCACATGCTGCAAGGTTTATCAGAAAGTTCATCTTTATTGTCGTACACAAATGTGTGCTTAGGTACAATTTGCTTGAATAAAGATCCGTTCACTTTAAGACTTCTACTGTGGGCCCATGGAAATTATTCGAACTCTGGAATGGTAAAACTGCAAGAGTTTGGCTAAGGGTCTAAATCTAGATGCCTAAAATAGGGAAAGCCGCCTCTTATTTATAGACATTGCGGCGAGCTACCATATCGCGTACGCAATATCGTACGCGATATCGTGGCTCATCATACCCCCATGACTGAATGAAAACTTGTCCTCGAGTTCCTTACAAAATATTGGGAAGGTATGGGATTACTGACTTGAATGACACTAATGGTGAATAGAGTGACATGTGAATGGATCATCATTACAATACATGACAATACTAGTGTTCATGATAACAAGAGTAAATACTATACACACTTGACATCCAACCTTATTTGGCAGCTGAGAGAGAAGAGAGAAGAGAGATAGAGAAAAGAAGAAGTCTGTTGTTGTTGATGCCAAGATTGTGCTTTTCATTGTCCATCCATAAGTGCGTCATCATTCTTGTTCTTTGCATAACTGCTCCAGCACTAGTCCATTCCAAGTGTTCCCTCCAGATCCAATCCGTTGTTATATGATTACCATTTGCACACACAACACAGTCTTATATTAGCAAGGATAAATGGATCACAATACAGTTGATACCTTGCTTCGGTGTAAGGTCCATTGGTTGAGTTGTGACATGGCTTATGCGGATTTTGGAGATAGAACATTGGTGACTACCCAAGGTGTAGGGGTTAAGAGAAAATCGAAAAAATTGGGCCAGGACCTCCATGACTAAGAGCGATCCTCCAGTAGCGAGAGAATGGAAAAAGATAAGAAATAAAAAAGATGGAAAAAAAGAAACAACGGCCATGCCAATAAAATGGATGTCAAGGATGGAAATGAATAAAATAAATGTTGATTGCAAAAATGTTTAAGGGAAAGAAATTAACTGATGCACCAAATAGGAATGATAGTGGGTCCTCCCCAAAGTAGGCTCATGCCCTTAATGCCTTGACAATCCCACATTCAAAGAGTCCATAGGCTTTAAAAATGTCATTTGAAAATAAGAGTTAAAGTCTTAACCACAAGAATTTACCAAAAAGAAAACAATGCATCAACCAAAATATGGACTATTGATACAACCGGCAATGAGGTGAAAAATAGAGAAAGAAGGATGGAAAAAAGAGAATGGAATGGAGTCTCGAGAATAAGGTGGTGTACAGCCCCTTGTGTATTAATGGTTAATGTGACTTAGTAGATTTCATTCCAAATCCAGCCTCAAACAATCCACATCTAGTGACTTCGCATTAATACATTTGACCAATCCATCCACCTGAAGCAACACGAATGCCTCCGTCAAAGAGTCGCCACCATTCCGACGAAACGAAAAAGGAGAAAGTAGGAAGCGAGAAAGGGTCTTAGTTAGAGAGAACATATTTGTTTAGTTCCATAACCAATGCTTATAGCCCAGGTGATTATTTCATCTAAGGGGTGTGCTTTGAATTCTCACTTTTTTTTTTCTCTCTCTCTATCTCTCTCTCTCTCTCTCTCTCTCTCTCTTTGCATAAGAACCACGCCATGCAAAGACTTATTATTTTTATTAGCTCAGCTTCCCAATAATGGAGCAACATCAGAATGGTAAGGAAAACTTAAGAAGAAAACATCCAAGCACCCAAGAGAATGGCCAGCACAAATACATCAAATCCCCTTGAAGTCACACCCTTTTCAATCCTTGAGTCCTTCCTTAGTTTGAGAAATGCTTAGTGACCAATTCGTTGATAGTTTTATTATTTGAAGAAAGGGACTGTACAATTCCAAGCTAAGAGAGACCATAGAAATTCATGGATGCATGGATGATGTGGACTCATTACCTGTTATATCAAAAGAACCATACCTTAGTATCCACATTATAACTCAAAGGTAAAAACCAAACATTAGCAATCAATGGAATACAGTTCATACCATCATCAAGAGCACTTATTAGGTGACAAACCTAACAAAATAAAATAAATAAACGCACAAAGAAATGAAAAAGTATAAACAATGTTGCACAAAAAAAACAAGAAAAGTTAAAGAAATTTGTAAAACAAAAATGTGTAAAACAAAAACTTAAAAAGGGACTGAGGGCCTTGATTGATCAGCATAGGTGGCCATCTCCCCCATGACTGAGTTGAAAGGGGGAGATCTGAAATAATGAGCAAGGTCATCCTTTCTCCGATGTACTATGTGCATTGACCGTTCTAGATTCATGATAAAGTTTGGTCTGTTGCACATCGACTAGTATTCTCCTATCGAAGCATTTGTTTGAATTTTTTAGGAGTTTCCAACTTCCCCCAATTGATGTTTTTAGGTTTAGGGTTGGAAGTTGGCGACACTCTTGCTCTAGTGCATCTATGTTTTCTACGTGGGCGCAAGTTGGTCCCCCAGTTAGTTCCATGTATGTTGGTGAGTTGCTCTCTTGATTAGCTGTCAACCACTGGGTGTCTTCTTGTTGTGTGGTTGCTACATATAGGCATTTTTGTATGTTAATTTCTTGGGCACACCAGTTGCATGTAGGTAATGCTGAACATTCCTGTACATAATCACCCCCTATATCAATGTATGTGATGCATAGAACTTTCTTCTTTTCGATCTTCCCAAAAATGTTTTCCTTAGATATTTCTAGGGAAAGATCATGGATTCTTAGGCATGCATTTATGGTACTTAGCCATGTCCTCCCCATTATTATTGGGGAGTCCCCTTTGTCATTATTTACTTGTATCACTAGGAAATCAGCTGGGAATGACCAATCACACACAGTGGTAACGATGTCCTCCACCAGTCACAAGGGAACAGTGATGGACTAGTCAGCCAGCTCTAAGCGAATATTGCTCTTCTTTAGTGGAGGCAAGTTTTAGGCTTTATACATCTCTTGTGATATTAAGTTGACTTTGAAACCTGAGTCCAGAAGAGCTTTACATGGTTTATTATCAGCGACTTGGAGATAAATTAAAGGACTTCTAGGATCAGAGAATTTCCTGGGAAGGTGGCCCTTCTTAATCTAGTCAGTAATGACATGTGTTAACATAACCGTGTATGTTGAGCTCTATTTTTCATTTGAAGGGAGCTTTGAAGCCTTATTTGATGGAGAAGGGTTCAGAGGCTCAACCGCTTGTGGTTGTGAGAGCTTGGTTGGACTGTTGGTTCTAAAGAAATATCTTCTCTTTGTACAGTTGTCAGAACCAGTAGTGGGTTGAAGGTTCACAGCTCTCGTAGCATTGCGTTGCTGTGGTTGAGTGGGGAGTTCCCCTTACATTGTTGGAGTGGATGGTAATGGAGTTATCGGTGTGAGAGTTGCGGATGGGTTCGGAGGATGGTATGTCTGTGGGTTGTCTCTCCCAGGAAAAGGAGTCCTATAATACTCCTGAGCTTGGTAGTGACGTTGTGGTGTCATGTGGCCAACAGAGTCACCTAGGGAGATTGGCTACTGCACATAGTAGCCATATGGATCTGGTTGCTGGTAAGGGTATTGTTGCCTTGGTGGTGGCATCCACCACAACTGTGGGTATTGCCACTGCTAGTGTTTCTCAATAGGTTGTGGTGGAGTTCCACTTGGATAATACATTGATGGTTGGTGGAACTGCCACGGGTTACCTTGGGGATAAGGTAACCGTTAGGGTGTTTGCCAATTGTTAATTTGTGGGTTAAGTGCATATACCCTAGACTTTTGTAGATGTGAGATTATTGGGCAACATCCCTTAGGATGGTTGTACTGGCATATCTCACATCCACCGTCATTGTCTGCATTAGAATCCACAACCTTTTTGGTGATAGCCATTTTATCCTTACCTTTGTTATGTGCATGGTCCATGTCCCTCTTTTTCTTTTTATCATAGTCACTACCTCGTTCCGTAGACTCCTCTATGATTTTGAGAATGGTTTCAAATCTACTATCCAAGGAGTCCCACATTTGGTCTACCTTTGTTGACACTTCTGTTGTTAATTTTTGGAGTGCCAAGGTTTTCCTATTTACCATCTCTTCGAGCGGTGATTCTTTCTCCTCCTCACAGAATCTCACTTCCCTTTTTTGGAGGAAGGATCATGGTTGTACTCTTTCGCACTTTCTCTCTTATGTAGCTCTCTTTCTTCCTTGGCTACTTGCTCCAACAATCTATGAACCTGATGGGACCTAAGCTTTGATAATCTTCCTTGGGCATATGTTCCAAGGGTTCTCCTAGTTTCATGCCTAAGTCCATCTACGAGATGGCGTAGTTGATCCTGCTACGCATAACCATGGCCTGGGCAACGATGTAACGATGCATAATAACGGTCCATGGTAGCATCCAAGGGTTCGTGATTTCCTTGCTTCCATCCTTGGATTTGCTTTCGCAGGTTGGACACTCAGGAGTATGTTTGATATTTATCATTAAATAGTTCTAGCATCATACTCCACCTGCAAAAGGATTCCGATTCTAAGGACCGATACTAGCTTTTTGTTTCTTTTACTAGTATCCTTGGGAACAACTTTACTTTTTGCCATTTGTTCTCAATGTTCTGCAAGGCGCATGTATCGTGAAATGCTTGTAAGTGGTTCTGAGGATCAGCATTGTATCCCCCTTCAAATCATGGGATGTTATTCATGTCTAACCTCTTGATCCTACTATCTTTTTGGTGCCTTGTGGGAATTCTTACAGCCTCCATGATGTCTAACATGCTTCGGGTTGCAAGTAGGGGAGCTTCATGGTCATTTCATTCATAGCGTCTGTGATGTCTACGCGGTTGCCTACTCTCCCTTCTTCTATGCCATGATTCTCTAAAATTTCCTCATCCTCGTTCCCAACTCTCTTGTCGAGGTTTCTCACTCTATTTACCCTTATCCTCACGGTTAGGTTCCTTATGACTGTGTCCTAATACTAAAGGAGGGGGTAAATGTGACAATGAAAGTGAAGAAGAAGGAGAACCATCGCCATGGCGATGTTTCCTACCTTCTCTTTGGTGGTCTCGGCCCCGATCGTAATTACGATCAGAATGCCCGCCCTTATCATGTGTTTATGTTCCCTTGTTGAACACTTGGTGTTTGTGGGGATTGGAACCAGGGTTGTGAACCATGGAGTGGAGGTTCTGATACACCACCTCTTGACCATCATTAGGAGGGGGAACATCATTTGGTGGAGAACCTATTGAAATTGGTTCACAACCCTTAATTTCACTCAAGACATGCGGAGCGTTATGGGGCCATTTACCCTTTGAGGATGTATGATATCTCTCCTGTTGCAAGTCCCTTTGACGTTGCGCTTCTGTGGGATGGTAATCCCTTGTGTCATGGTCGCACGCAACATATTCTGCGTATAACTGTGACATGCCTATTCGTGCGAGAGCATGAAGGAGCATGTTGGGGACCAATCTATCTGGAGGCAACACTATGTTACCCTCCAAGTCTCTCCAACATAGTTGTTCGTCTTGATGGAGAATAAAGGTAAAGTCAGGTACATACTTATCGTGATGAATATATACTACACAGAACTGTTGAGGAACTAGTGGATCTTGGTTACATGTGTTGTGCTACCGACTGTCTCTAGTGTTGTTCCTAGGTGGTGAAGTGCTTTTGTGCGAAGAAAAAAATATTTTTTGTCTTGTTCGGTGTGCTATTTACTGTTGTCCTATTCTTTTTTTTTGGATCAACCCTAAGGGTTTGTTCTAGCGTCCCAACGATATGAATGATTTCCTATGTTCTATGTAGCGCACAAACAACAAAGTCCCCGACAATGGCGCCAATGATGAGTGGCGAGGTACCCCTACACTCAACCATACGAATACACACGTCTCATGCGCGATTCGGTCGAACTCCAAGGACTAAGTGCTTACGTGCCTTACTGGAACACTTAATGTTAATCAATCGTTGTCTTCCCAAACTTACTTGTATTGTCACAGTTGTATGGTTAAGTAAGCTTGAGGTATATGATTTTTGTGTCTTTTATCTTTTTAATGTCTTATGCTAATAGGGGAAGGTGAAGAGAACTAAGTAACTAACTTTCATTAACTATTCACTAACTAAGTTCTAATTGTCCTAACACCAATATCCGTTCCCACTTGCTACACACACCCTGAACCAGTGCAATGCTACTAGGATTACCAAACACTATTCGTTACTAGGTTACCAAGCATTACACATGTGCTTGAAGCGGTCATACTGAGTGCACTTAACTAGGAGAGTCAAGGGTTGAGAGAGATTAATTATCTAGGAAAGCATTTAAACATTTAACAATAATTAATTCCTATTTAGCTTAGTCCACATGCTGCAAGGTTTATCAAAAAGTTCGTCTTTATTGTCATACACAAATGTGTGCTTAGGTACAATTTGCTTGAATAAAGATCCGTTCACTTTAAGACTCTGATGAGTGGCGAGGTACCCCTACACTCAACCATACAAATATGAGCGTTACACGTGCAATTCGGTCGAACTTTGTAGACAGACTAGTTGTGGCATCTAGACAATTAGCCTTAGGTCACAGTTCATTGTCTTCCCACTTGGACTAGTATTGACTTTGTCACATATGGTTTAGTCTAGAGTGAGGTGTATGATGTGTTTCTAACCTAATGCTACTCCTGAAAGCAATGGAAGGTAATATTATCTAAACTAAGAGAGAGAGAGGGTGAGAGAGAATCTAACTAGCCTAAGTGCGATGAGCATCTGTTCCTCAATTAACCGTAAACATCTTGGACTTCGTGCACGACTACCACTGGGATTACCAAGCGCAAATCCTAGGTACACTACTGGGTTACCAAGTAGTCACACTTAAATGCTCGGAATTAAGTCACACTCATTCTACATTTAACAGGAGTTTAAGGGTGAGAGATATTAACTAAGAAAGCAGTAAATAACAATTAATTAAATAATTAATCTAAGTGAATGCTACAATGATGAAGTAATCTCATTCTTTATTTCTGGTCATGTGCGTGTCCAAGTACGTCACATTCGAAAAAAGGATGTTGTACAATTACAATCACCACACTGCGGGCATACACTGAGAGGAAAAGGGTTGAGAAAGAAATTAAACACTTAAACTAAGGACTAACTTACTAACTAACTTTCTCCCGGAACTGCCTGCCTCTTATTTATAGATGAGGAGACACACTCGAATAAAGGATGCCATACAATTACAATCACCACACTGCGAGCATACATTGAGAGGAAAAGGGTTGAGAAAGAAATTAAACACTTAAACTAAGGACTAACTTACTGACTAACTTTCTCCTGGAATTGTTTGCCTCTTATTTATAGATGAGGAGATAGGCTGCGATATCGCGGCGGACGGGATATCGCGGCCAGCAAAATACGACTCATGAGACTCCTATTGTGGGCACATGGAAATTATTCTAACTCTGGAATGGTAAAACTGCAAGAGTTTGGCTAAGGGTCTAAATCTAGATGCCTAAAATAGGGAAAGCCGCCTCTTATTTATAGACATTGCGGTATTGCAGGGGCAGAAGCAATATCTCGGATGCGATATCACATATGCGATATCACATATGCAATATCGTGGCTCATCAGGTGGATAACTCTTTAGCCATATAACTCTCAAATGAGCATGTCATTCAAAAGAGGTCCAAGCATGTGAACATCAAGTTCTATTTCATCAAGGAAGAAGTAAACACGACAAACATCTTGCCCAAGCATGTGCCAACTCAAGATTAATTGGATGATCTCTTAACCGAGTAACGTCAAGCTTTCAAGATTGATAATCTTTTGAGGACAATTGGGATAGTCAAGATCGTAGAAGTAAGAGACCCACAAACCTCGAACTTCACCATCCTCATACATTGCACACTAAAGGAGGGTGTGCTAGAGAGAGCATTGCTAAAAATGGCAAAAGGGACCAAAGAGGCTTCAATCCTCTTTCTCTTTCATTTTTACATTCTTGCAAACATGGTTTTCTCAAGTGAGGAATGAATCTCTTCCATGGTTCATTTTCTGAAGTTCTCTAATGGGTAATTGCATATGAATTTTTACATGTTCTTACACTAATTTTCACATTCTCACTTATTTTACATCATTATTCTTAAAATTTGAAGTTCTTTCATGTTTCTCTCATGAATTGCATGTTCTCTCAATGCTTAGAATGAAATTTGAAGCATAGAATTGAAACATTTTTTTTAGGGTTTGAAGAATTGTAAAGTTGTAGTGAAGAATTACCTTTCTCCCTTGACTTATTGCCTCTAATTTGAAAGGATTCACTCCCCTAAGCATCTCTAACAAGTTTTCCATCCTAAATGGGTTCATATTCAATGTTTTGTTCATATATGAAGTTAGGGTTTAACCCTATTTGTTTATTTTAAGCTCCACATGTGTGTGTTGAGCAAGAATCAAACATTGGTTGCTTTCCAAGAAGATATGAAATCTCCAAGTTGTCTTGCATGTTTTATGATCCATTTTCAAGTAATTTGGTGTGTTTCATCTACACTTATGTTATAAATGCCTTTCAAGACTGAAAACTATGATAGATTCGATGTTTCTCATTCAATTGAAGATCTGAACCTGTAGACCTAAGTTCTAAATCTCAACCTAAGAACTCACAGCAATAAATTTGGCGTAAACCCACCAAAATCTGTCAAATAGCGAGTCTACTCCCAAGTTGAAGGGCCCTTCTAGCACTGAAGTCACGGTACTTTCATTTTTCCAAAGAATGCTGCCCGTATTACCATCCGACACTGTCCAAATCACAATTGCTCATTTGTTGCGAGAATCACTATTGCCCAATCAGCTGCGAGAACCAGTTTTCCAGTATCTCATAAAAACAAATACAATGAAGAAAGGCCCTGAAAGTTCCAGAAGCTCTGGAACTTCCAAAACTGTGTATGCAATTGTAAGATCTGGACAGCGAACTATAAGATCGAACCGTACACTTGTTAATACCAAAAATTATGGTCTTCTATCAAGCCAAGAGCTTTTAGACGGAAACTTATCCTGTTCAATCCTTTACGATCTTAATTTTTTACTGGATAGTAATCTCCGGCAGCGGGCAGTAGCGGCTGGTAAGCTTTCTCCGCAACATCCGTATGAAAATATAGACACATAAGCCACTATTTAGACGAAGCTGTTCCATATGCGCTAATGCAATTTCATCAGCCTCATATTTGATATAATCCATGAAGATAACAACATCGTCCTACTTACTGGAATGAAAACAGTAGACTTCAATGCACAAATTTATAAAGCTTTGTCTGCTACTTCCGGGCAAAGTCTCAGAAATATTCCAATCCGTCCAGATGTAACTTGGGGAATGTACAGCATTGGCTCTGCTTTGAACACGTAGCCAGATAACGGGTACCGGCTTAACCATTGCAGATTTTGTTTTGGGATAAAATGCCCTTCTATTAAATACATTCTGCATTCATACCATTCAACTTCGACGAAAAGAAACAAACAGGTGTCATTTTCTTTTACATTCTGCATTCATACCATTCAACTTCAACGGAAAGAACAAACAGGTGTTGTAACAACGTTGCCCCGACGTTGCCCGGCACCCCAAGGAATTCACAAAGATCAAATAGATCTGGGGCAAAAGACCTGGGGAATACGCCTCAAACAAGCAAGCATCTCACAAGTGCAAGTAGAAGAGAACCAAGCAACCAAGTATACACACAACCTTGTAGACCACATCGGTGGAAGGAGAAACAATGCATCTACAAGGGAAGGTGCCTCACCCCCAGATCCCTCACAATCTGGTACAAGGTGTGGCATGGCACCGCACCAAAACTATCCA
>MNCI01014407.1:772216-786252 GCA_015680685.1 Gnetum montanum
AACTTTGAGCTTGACCCTGCCGTCTGCAGACACCAGCATCGCATGCCTTAATCCATCATTCATCATTCCCTAGTATTCCAACAAGAGAGAGAAGATCCAAAAATCTATTTGGAAACTTCATGAAGAGGCTACATACAACAAGCCCCAACTTTCAGGAACACCTCTTGTGATTGTCCAACATCGAGAATGCCTGCTCGAATGTTAGAACAAGGGAGGGTCAATTGGGCAACCAACCCCATGACAATCCTCCATCACCTGTCTCATATCAGCTATAAGCACATCATCGAATGCAACCATAATATCCCATTCATGGAGAAGGGTCACCCACATTTTCCACATGCAAGCCATCCTTCCCACACCAAGTTATGGGACAAGCACCATTTTCTGAACACCAGGTCTAGGAACAAGATAGAGTCACCTCTGAGAGTAACCAAATCATGAATTCTCCGAGGAACATCAACGTTCTCAGAATTTACATTTCCCCACTATATCAAGAATGACTGCCAGTCTCACGATCAACACCTTTCAGCAGATTTTTGCACTTGAAGGAAGGATCCTCTTTGGGAGGTTTCTTCCATAGGTAAGTATCACAACCCTCATACGTGCCCAAGTAGTCAATATCCCCATTCGAACCAAGCCGGGGTGGGTTTTATAACACTTGAGAGCCACCCGAGGGCGCCTCAGAGTGTTCCATGGCCCCCGAACCATGGGGAGAGCCCAAGAGAACCACCACTTGGGACATCTCTCACAGGTGTCATTTTCTTTTATCTGGTCTTTTAAAAGAAACACTGATTTCAAAGAAACACTGATTTCATTTAGAGTTATGGTAAAGTCCTTATTTCTCACAAGGATGTAGACCGCCTGGGCAATCTCGGTTCCAGCCTTAACACAGCTACTTGGCTTTCACTAAGCATATTTTACATAAAACATAAGAACCAGATTTGAATGTGTTTTTATTTCGCTGTCAAGACACCAACCCAATGATTCACTGCACTTTGTGGCTACTGCTGGTGCACCAGAGCCAATAAATCTGACCTTAGCCATGAAGTGTGGACATGGAGCTTGATCTGACCTGAACCATGAATTGACGTCATAAAGGAATGCTTTTTATCTCGTCAGACAGATTTTGGAAGATCCGTAGATGAGCAAAAGCTGGAGAAAAACACGAATTTTTTAAAGCCACAATACAGACAATTTCCATGGATCCAACAACCATACCTTTTTAAAAACATGGTAACCAACGCCATGTGCATGAGTCTGACCAGGGCTGCATTCTATGACAGAAATAGATCGCTCACTGAAGACTGCAGCAGTCCATGATAGGCATAGGTCACTGCAGTTTGTGAAAATCTAGACACTACAATGGTACCAACTACTGCTATAAAACCTCGGGTTTGCGAAAAACAGGGAAAAAGATTTCAGTCCTTTTTGTGGGTTGTGGGGGATTTGGCATTTAAAGATGCAAGAAGGACCACCACATGCAGTGGATTCTGTGGAGGAGTCCCTGTTGCACGGAGTAGTAGGAGATGAAGATGATAGAGAGAATGTGAATTGCAGTTGGCCTGTTGTCAGAGATGAGATGAAAAAACAGCTTCACATGGCACTGCCCATGATTGGCATGAACATGTTCCAGAGCTCTCTGTAGCTTGTTTCCATCAGGATTGTGGGTCATCTCAGTGAGCTTTCTCTTTCTGGTATTTCTGTGGCCTCTTCCTTCTGCACAGTCACCGGCTTCAGTTTCATGGTATGCTTAAACTTCATTGCCTGCCTTTGGCCGGCCAATTTTACTATGATCTTGCTGTGCTTGACATTGTTTTGTGTTGACAAAATGGGTGAAGGAAGATAAATGATTAAATTCGGACACCAATGGTAAGGTACTCAACCGTCCGCATTAAGCTGTCAACAAGGCATGTTTAACTGTCCTCAGAATAATTAAGTGATTAATGACTTTTTAATATTCAGTAATTATCAGTTATTTTAGGACCATCATTGGTGTGATGGTAGCTTGGTAAGATACTTGTTTCTCAAGTCTTAAGACCTGGTTCAAACTTGAAAGAGGTTAGGCTTTTGCTCATCCACCAACCGGCCAACACGCTACTGTGAGATAAGCATGGATCCTCTAGATAATGATCCTTTATGATAACTGTCACCTGTAAGGCAGAAGATTGTACTATGATAACTTTTTCATATATGGCTGACCATCTTTAAGCCATATTCCTTTAAGATATATTTTTATGGTGTTGCTAGAGCAAAGCCACATGCCCTACCTAAGAAATTGATTAAGAAATTGATTAGAGCATAGGCAGGACACAGATGAATATATTATGAGATTGCAGAGAAAACAGAAATAAAATAAAATGGAATGATATGCATGCAGTATTTTTGTTGTAAATCCTATATTGTGGGTTGCATTTTTGCTTCTGTCAAGTAGCTTTGTGGTGCAACACTCTTGTCTAGTGGGTCCCACCTACCCCCTTGTGCTACCAACCCCATGTTTCCTTGGCTTTAAGAAAGAAAAGAAAAAACCAAAAAACACTCTTGGGTAAATGCTTTTTCTTACCACTTGATACGTTTGGATGAAGCTTGACAAAGAGCTTTTTTACTGAGCAGAATTCAATTTCAGCTCCTTTTAGGCCATTTCATTGTAACTTAATTATTGCAGAAGACTGAATATAACATTTAAAACATCATGAATAGTTCAGTTGCTTGCGGTAGCAATTTGGTCAGAAACTAATCGGGAAGAACTGATTTCAATTAATATATAGCGGCTTGGAAAAGAATTCCTCATGATTTTTCCAAGCATAAATCTTTTAAATAATGATCTGGCTTTTTTTCTCCATTTTAAAGTGAAATTATCAAATTCAGTACACAAGTCATGGATGTTGGGTGAGTTAATTGAATTCTTTTCCACCTCATCTATCAATGTCGGTTCTGTCATAATGGAAACTGAACAGTGAAAAGGCTCTACCAAGTTTAATGAAACTGAAACTGAAATTTTTACTTACATCCACTTGATCCCTTAGAGGCCGGATTCATGTCATCTGCCTAAGAAATTCAAAAATTTTATCAGGGCATCCTCATAGGGCATAGAAAAAAAATCTCAGACTGCAACCAGTGAACAAAACAAAGAAATTCTTGGAAGGTTATCAGCCCAAAAAGAGAGGATTGAGATAAAAAAGGAGACTAATGTTGCTCAAAAGAATAGTGAGCAGATTTTGCTGGAATCAGCAGAAAACCAATATAGAGGAAAATAAAAATGAATTTAAACTTGAATGAACAAAGACAAAGATGGGATCTACAATGGAATAGGAAAAAATTTGCAATTTATAGGTATCCTAGACACAGAGGGTGAA
Source organism: Gnetum montanum (assembly GCA_015680685.1). Classification (NCBI taxonomy): domain Eukaryota; kingdom Viridiplantae; phylum Streptophyta; class Gnetopsida; order Gnetales; family Gnetaceae; genus Gnetum; species Gnetum montanum. Next base: position 775,570 of record MNCI01014407.1, read on the forward strand.
ATAGATGAAATTTTGGTTAAGAAAATTGAAAAAATTATAGATAATATGCATTTAATTTCTCTGAACATTACTAAATTTTTTAGGGTGTTAGGTGAACTATATGAAAAGTTGAGAATGTAATTGTTAAGTTTTGTTATGTAGAAGACAGGGAGCATGTTTCAAGATACCAAGCTACCTGAAGCAAAGTGAAAATGGGAAAAGCATGTAGATAAATGAGGATCTTACTCGAAAATAACTGAACAATGGAAAAAGGTTAAGACTGCCAGTGAAACCATAAAAGGACACAGTTCTTCCTAGGAAAATGCCAAAGTTATGGTTAGGGGGGATAGATCCACAAAAGAAAAGGCTTCAAGTCAAGAAAATTGATTTTCAGCAACATTTAAACCTATAGAAAGGCACACCTGGTTCCCCGTGAACATGAATGTTCTCATGGTAGTGTTTGAAAATAGTTGGTAAAATTTAAAACATCATGAATAATTCAGTCGAATTGTAGTAGAAAATTTGTCTTGAAATCCAATTATGAAGAATTGATTTCAATTAATGTATTGAGGCTTGGAAAAAATTTCTTTATGACTTACCCAGCAGAAATCTCTGAATCTAACTATGACAATGATAGAGCTTTTTCTCCATTGAAAAGTGACATTTAGTATTGTGTATGAGGGGTTTTTTCATTGCCACAGTTTAAATGAATTTCTTATAGCAACATTTTCCAATATCGTCAATTTCATGTACATGATGGCAGATAGGATTGGCAAGTGGATTAGAAACTCTATGCGGTCAAGCCTATGGTGCAAAACAATACCGGTTGCAAGGAATTCTACTGCAAAGAGCAGTGTTTACTCTCCTTTGTGCTGCAATTCCACTTTCATTGCTCTGGATGTATATCAAACAAATTCTTTTAGCCTTTGGGTAAGACCCCTTAATCTCAGCTGAAGCAGGAATGTATGCCAACTGGCTAATTCCCAGCTTATTTGCTTATGCATTTCTTCAAACACTGGTGAAGTATCTGCAGACACAAAGTAATGTGATGTCACTGATGCTGTGGTCTGCTTTTACTTTGGCTGTTCATGCCCCACTTTGCTGGTTTTCAGTATTCAAGGTTGGACTAGGAATCATAGGTGCTGCCTTATCAATGGATATATCCTTCTGGCTCAATGTCATACTGGTGTTCCTATATGTCAAGTTTTCACCTGCTTGCAGAAAGACACAAGCACCCATCTCAAATGATGCTTTGCATGATATTTCAAAATTTCTCAACGTTGCTATGCCCTCTGCTTTGATGCACTGGTAATAAGCTTCTTTGTCCTTGCTATTCCTTGCGTAGGCTTCTTTTATCTGAATTGTTATTTGCTCTAATTAATTGTAGAGTTCTTTGTGTCTTGTATCAGAGTAGAAACTTCACTGACTGTGGCTTATATTATTATTACCATGACTTTGACAGTTTGGAATGGTGGTCTTTTGAGTTACTTGTGGTGCTATCCGGTCTATTACCAAACCCAGAATTGGCCACATCAGTTTGGTCCTCGGTTCCTTGCTTGCAACTTTTTGGATACCAGTGTCATCTCACAATATTTTTTTTTCAAAATATTTAATGTTTTGCAGCCTCAACACTAGTGCATTTTCTTATATGATTCCCTTAGGAATTTCTGCAGCTTCCAGGTATGCAAAAATCTATGTGCAAAGTCCTTATGCCCAATAGGACTAGCGCAATCTCTTGATTACTGGGAAAAAGTCACCATCCTTCATTTTTAAATAAGATTTTATATAACTGAAAATTCTTGGCCTCTGATTGCTTTAATGAAATATTATTTTACCTATGCAGCACAAGGGTTTCCAATGAACTAGGTGCTGGAAATACAGCAGCTGCCCTCCTAGCGGTACGGGTAACCTTGTGTATATCAGTTACTACTATCAGTTAGAAACGTCTGGGGCCATGCATTCAGCAATGAATTAGAGGTCATTCATTACTTGACTACCATAATGCCATTGCTAAGTTTAACATCAATGGTGAATGGAATTCATGGGACTCTGACCGGTAATAAACTTGTTAAAATTCATAATCAGTCACTATTGGCTACTATAAAATCATTACTGAATATTTTCCTTTGTACAGTAGGTCCGTTGTTTGTGTTGCTTGCTCTTGCATGTTTTTTTCTTTTTTTCGCTCTTTTTGTAGCGAAACAACTCTTTGGTGGTCATTGTTTAGTATCTTAACAAAAACTAACCTTTAACCTTCATTTTTGTTTCTCTTTTCTTTTACTTTATCATTAATTTAAATTAACTGTTAAATGTATCTCAAAATAACTGTTAGGCTATTTACTCTTTTGCTAGTCCTTGAGAAATCAATCTCAATCTCTAGTCCTACTGATGATGAATCTAGTATTCTTCGAAAAATCTTGCATAAATAAAAAATGCAAACAAATGTATGGTACAAGGTTAAATCTTGCATAAATCAAAAAAGGCAAACAAATATATGGTATAAGGTTAATCAGTTCCAGCATGTTCAAAGAAAGTACACTCCTTAAATGATATATTTTGCGGGAATAGTTAGAGGGTGTGGACAGCAAAGATTGGGTGCTTTTGCTAACATAGGAGCATATTATCTTGTTGGATTACCCTTGGCTGCAATCCTGGCTTTTGTACTGCATCTTGATGCACTGGTTAGCGATCATTCTGCAAAAGATATGATTTCACAGGCCCTCCTATATATGTCAGTTAAAAATTATCCATATTTTTATTTAAAAAAAAAAGATAATGCAGATTTATGATTATCTCCTCTACGTTTGTGGACTATATAGGGACTTTGGTGGGGAATCTTGGGTGGCCTTTTAGCACAAACAATCGCTCTCTTTCTTATAACTATGTGCAATGACTGGAAGAAACTGGTGAGTAGCTTGAAGTTGCACGTAGATTTAGCATGTTTTCTGGTATAGATTAAGTATGGTATATGAATGAAGACTGAATTATAACATGTAATTTTCTTTTCCCATTATCAGACACAAAATGCTCAAGAACTAGTGTGCGATTCAGCGTTGCCACTGGCTGGCTCAGGCATGGCAAAGGTATGTTGTCAGACCGGAAGTAGAATTTGCTTGAAAATGATTCGAGTTTTAATATGATTTTTTGGTTTAAAAGCAGGACTCACACATAAGTCGCATGGTAGCTTGAATCAGGAGTGGAGATACCAGTCATCTTAAACTTAAAATCAACATCAGAATGTCTCGGATTTTTGGACAATAAAGAATGTTTCTTATTTTTGGACAACAAATTTAGAAATATTTTTTCCCCCAAAATTCAACATAATGTGTCGAGACAATAAATTTTAAAATTATTTATCTTCAGATGATGTCTGAGCCCGGACTCGAACCGGGGACCTTTAGTGTGTGAGACTAACGTGATAACCGACTACACCACCCAGACAAATCTGTAAATGGCTTTTTGCTTGATAGAATTAAGGTAACCATATAACCTTTCAAAACAACACGATAATCGTAAACTTATAAAAACACGATAATTTTTTTTTTGGATTTTAATTTCATTTTTGCAATAAGGAATACATTATCTCGGAGAGCTGCATTATCTATAATTTTTTTCTATGCATATTACCCGTAAAACTAAATCAATGCGTAAAATTGAACTGTGCAAGTGACCACTTAAGTTAATAATGATTTTTAATGTGATGCATGAGTTATTGGATGTTCTTAATTTTTAAGAATTTTTTAAAACATTTTTCCTTGATCAGTTCCCTTCTTTATTAACAACTAATTTTCTTTTCTGAATTTTTATGTTGCTTTCACCCATGAGTTTATTTTATAGCAATGGCAACTACGATTACACGAACAGACGTACTCCTCTTGCACTTTGAATAAGCTTTACAACTGATATGTTAATTTACTAAAATTTAGACTCAGTTTTTTAAGGACCTCGTCTTAGGCAAATCCTTATAAAAATAATCGAAAATCTTTACGAATAAGAAGGCGAATAATGAAACTCAAATTTTACTCAGGTCCGCTGAGAGCCTTGAATCTCTATCATAACAGTTTTAAATTTTCATTTATTTTATTTATGAATTTTTTTTAATTTATAATTTAGTGCAGGAGTTAAACATGCAACTTAGATTACCAAGCAAAGATTCCTTCCATTAAGCTAACACTTCATTACCAAGGTGATCCAGTCTCTCAAAAATAATAAAATAATAAACAAAACGTGAATGAAAGTGTTTTTCAAAATATTCTTAAAATATTATAAGTTTCAGAGAGGAATATATTAAGTTTGCGTTGATCAATTAGGTTTTCAAAAAAGATATATTTTACATAGTAAGAGTCCATTATGAAATCCTGACAATTATGACAGGATGAAGGAAAAGCTAATATAATCAAAAACGATAACCAAAACTCAGGCACGTAAGTCTTGGCCTATTTTGGATGCCTAAAAGTCTATCAAACATTTGAAACTCTTTGTGGCATCTGAAGCTCTATAAGAGTAAATCTTTTTGGGCATGTCAAGCTTTGCTGACCTGCTTAAGATTCACTTGTGCTCAACTTGTTTGATCACTCTTGAGTCAAGGTGTAGTTTATGGTATTGGTCATGCTCTACATCTCTGATGCTTTCCGGCTTGAAAGATAAATGTTTTAAAATTTTTAATATATTTTTATTATTAAATTATTTAGTTTTTGGGGACTTAGAAAGTTTAGTGGTAAGAATCTTGGCTTGATAACCTTAAATCAGAGTTCAAGTCATAGAGTTTTTAAAAAAATAATTTTGAAGGTCCAATAGATCCAAGGGCTCTTAATGAATATAAGTAAAGAATTGCAATTTTTGTTTTAGAAAGTAAAATGTTTTCAAAGAATAGAGTGAGGATAACAAGTGATGAGACATGAATTGCACATAGTGCTGGCGGCCGCGTTAAGGCACCCATGATAAGGCACCCCTGTTGTATCATGGGCCGCGATGTATCATGGGCCGCGATATCGCAGCCAGCCGCAATTCCTATAAATAAGAGGCGGCTCTCCCTCATTTACATCCCAGTTTTAGTGTAGCGAAGCTCTGGCAGTTTGATCCCTCCAGAGTTAGAATTTTCCCGTGTCTACCCGCAGTGTGGTGAATGTGATTGTACGGTGTCTTTATTCGAGTGTGCCGTACTTGGACACGCACATGACCGGCAATAAAGATCGAGATTACTTCATCATTGCAGCATTCACTTAGTTTATTTATTGTTATTTATTTCATGTTATTTATTGCTTTCATAGCGCGGTGTAAGTACGACTTGACTACGAGCATCTACGGGTGTGTACGGCTAGTTAAGGAATCGGTTACTTATCGCGATTAGTTTCTCACCCTTTCACTCCTAGAAGCGGAACGAGTTCGACTTGATTACGAGCATTTAAGTGTGACTGCTTGGTAGCCCAGTGGTGTAGCTAGGGGGATCTACGCTTGGTAACCCAGTGGCGTATTTGGGGTCTGCGCTTGGTAATCCCAGTGGCGTACCTAGGCCTATGCTTGGTAGTCCCAGTGGCAGTCGTGCACGAAGTCCAAGATGTGTACGGTTGATCAAGGAATCGGTTGCTCGTCGCACTTAGGCTAGATTAGATTTTCTTACCCTTTTCCTCTTAGCTTAGATTTAGTTAAATATTATTTTCCACTGCCATCAGGAGTAGCATTAGAATTAGAACACATCATACACCTCATCTAGACTAAACCATACGTGACATATGCAAAACTAGTCTAGATGGGAAGACAGCGAACTGCGACCTAAGGCTAACTATCTAGGTGCCACAACTAGTCCATCTGCGGAGTTCGACCGGATCGCGCGTGCGACGCTCGTTTCGTATGGTTGAGTGTAGGGGTACCTCGCCACTCATCATTGGCGCCGTTGCCGGGGATGGTGCTAGTTATCTAGATTAGTTATATCATACAAGGTCGCTGTAAAGAACTTAACGATATATCTCTTAAAAAGAAGAAATTTAAAAAGTCACATAAATTCACGCACAACAATGCCTCTCCTACAAGATGATAATAACGCCACACTTAGTGAGGAAGTTCATTGGAGAACCAATGAGCTATATGACGATGAAGATTGGAGTATACAACCTGAAGTGGGAGTTTCCTATAAGAATGAACAAAAACAACGTCATCATAACACACGAAAGCCTAACTTACCCGATGACGATGAACCCCCACTGGCCACTACAAGCTTAACGCAAATACAAGAGGCTGTTCGAATCTCACGTAGGCATCGTAAAGAGAGCCGACTACCCAGGCTCGATTTAAACAACTTTCCTAAATTTTCAGGAGGCTATGACTTAGATCCGCATCAACATTTACTAGCCTTCTACGATGCCTGCACATGGAATAACATTGATAACAGTTGGCAAAAACTGAAGCTCTTTCCTATGACACTCGTTGACCAAGCTAAAGTATGGTATAGATCGTTAAAACCAAATTCAATACGACGCTGGTCAACAATGGTAGAGGTCTTTAACGAAAAATATCAAACCTACGCAAGAGTGTCAGCCTTGAGGAAACAAATCCAAGGATGGAAACAAGAAAAACATGAACCCTTGGACATGGCCTTAGAAAGATATTATTCACTGTTAAACAACTGTCCAGGCCATGGGTTTTCCGAGGAAAGGCTAATGTACCATATCATTGATGGGCTACGTAATGAAACAAGAGAGACCTTAGGAACGTATGCCCGAGGTCAACTATACAACCTACGAACCCATCAAATCCAAGAGCTTATTAAGCGGGTAGCAAAAGAAGAAGGAGAAATAGCTACATGGGAGAGTGTTGAAAAACATCAACGGGACCAAAATCTTAACTCAACAAAGGTCCATGATCATAACAAGGAGAGATCAACAAATTCCAAGGTGGAAACATCATCTTTGCCAATACAACAATTGTTAGAAGAAGCCGAGGCAAAGATCAATAAGATGTTGGAATGGATGAATCAAAAGTGTGGAGAATATATCAACATCATTGGAGATAGAGTTTTGACAACCCAAGAAGCAGGACAAAATAATAGACATTCGGAAAGAAGGAATGAAGGGAATAAGTGCTCAACTGCCAATCATACATATGAATGCAACATATGCCTGTACGATCACCCCAAAGGCCAATGCCCAATATTGTTACATCTACATGAGCATTGGGGAAACACGTTACATCCAGAGTTCGTACAGAGATACTGTGTTAGACCACAGTGGCAACAATCCCAGTCGTGGGGGAATCCACCCTTAGACTGGAGGCACCCTTCACATTTTCCGAATCCAAATGCTTATAACGTTCAACATCCTGTTTCTTCAACTGGGCCACCACACTTTATCTCACCACAATACCATTCTTCACAATACCATCAACCCATACCTCCAACACAACCACCACCTTGTGCACCTTATCCTCCTCCTAACTTTCAACATTCTTATCCTTTCCCTCCTTCCACAATGCCACCAACTGTTCCTCAGGTGTTTGTACCACCGCAACCCATGAACAACACTTGTGCTGCTGCTACTAACTGCAGTGAAGAGCCTCCTCAACATCAAAGACGTCCTTTCTTTAAACACGGCCGTAGGAAGGGACAACATAACTCTGAGGCCACTGCATCTTCCAACCCAGCACAAGTCCAACAATGTGGTGCATCCTTACCTTCGAACCCAGCGCCTCATGTACCTTCATCAGGGCCACCAACTAACACTCCAACAACCACAAGGCCCAATGAACACAACCATGGGAGGCATCAGCCCAATCCTTGCATACCATCTAACGGTCCTAACCATCATAGTGGGTCAACTCGTTATCCGGGAACTACATCGTATGAAGTGCCCCACTGTGTTTATTACAAAGTGCGTAAAATCCAAGGGGATAAGTTTGGACCGGTGTCAATAATTCCAATATGCAAGGATCCTCATTCTTCATTTATTAATCCTTTCCATACTCAACCGTTTAGTTATGGGGGGTATCCCCCATTTCAGTAACAAGCAGGATTAATAAATGTTTTTAATTTTCTTTAATTTTGCAACTTTTTGTTTTCCAGTTTTTCATCTTTTAACTTTTTTGTTTTATCTTTTTGTGTGTTTGTATTTTCATGTTTTTGTAAGTAATCTCATCTACGAATAAAACACTCATGTGGATCGTTGGTTGAGATGTGTTTTATGTTATTAAGTCATGAGTGATCAATTATTTGAAACAGTGAGCCCACTACATCCACTCATCCACTCTATAAATAAAGAGGTTCTGTTCAAGGGTACAGTGATATTCTTGAAATTTCTAAAACTTAAAATTAATTTTGTGTTCATTGTACCCAGAATGAAGAAGGATGGACCAAGAGGGAATGATTAGGGTGTGACATCAAGGGGACTTGTGGATTCTCTTTGGTGTCATCTGTGGGTGTTATCATGCAACTTGGTTGTACTAAGATCCTTGTAGATCTAATGAAAAATGGGAGTAAGAGTAATCAAAAGGGCACTCGAAAATCAAACGCTGTTCTAGGGGGTCCCACTGGAAAGACATGCACCCATGCCTGAAGGTTGGCGGCTTCTCTGGATTCAGTAAAGTGAAAAAAAAAAAAAAAAGAGAAAGAAAAAGAAAAGTGCCATAAAACAAAAATCACTCCTCCCTTGTACTAAACGCCAAGTGATCGTACGCCTTGTTGTTATGGTACTCTCATAGTTGTTCATCATGGGATGAAACAATGCGATGTCACTGTTTAGAAGGATGGACTTGGTCCTGATCTTGGAACGATGGGTTAATGACACATTAACCATGCTTTACACGCAGGATTCATTGTACCCTGAGTTAGATACCTCATGTCCCGATCTCTACGATCCCTTTCTCTACTCCGTCTCATCTCACTGTTCGTGTAATTGTAGCTCGTGTCCCGTGTAACATAAAATTTTCATCTCATTCCGGTGATATTTACATGTGTGTGTTTTGTGGAGTTAGTGCAGATTACATTTAACCCTTCTAGTGCCCACGGACACTTTAAGTGTGATTACACAAGGGCATAATAGGTTGAAACCTGCTTTGGGGAGGACCCACTTGTGTAATTTTGTTGTAATCTTCATTAATTCTCTAGCTAGAACACACAATCTCTTACCCTCAGCTTAATTTTTCAATTGATTTTCTTTCCCTTATTACCATCACATAGCCTTTTTCTCTACCATCTGAGGTCCTTATTGATAAATTCCACACCATCATAATTTTCGTGCCTTCAAAACTAGTTGAATTACCCTGGAACCCTTTAGTCCATATGTCCTTAGTTTACATCAATTAATTTCAAAAGAAATATTAAAAATTCGGTACATTCTCTACGACTTGCGATTGCGCGTCCCTTGCTTTCATATCCACAACTCGCTTGCTGGTACTCCGATTTTCATTCCGTTTGAACCTAGAACCCGGAGTGTTCAGCTTAGTCGTGGGGGAGGGGGCACATGCCGAATAGCGCATAAATTTTTTGAAATTCATCATTGCCTGAAGGACATCTTTAAGGGTAATTAGTTCTAAAATTAAGATTTGAATGTGTCAAAAACAATTTCATCCCCTTAGCTATACCAAAAAATTAAATTGGGAAACCACCTAAGCAAAGAGGACTCAACATTATAATCTTTCAGGGACATGTTCTTCCAATAATTAACATCACACGGAAATAAAGTAAATCTATTAAGGCAAGCAGTAAGGTATAACCTAACTTTGGTAACAACCTTACTAACAATTGGTCCCGTGTGATTGCAGATGGTCCCGAAATGCGCACAGCAAGAGGGTCCTGTTCAAGGTGGAACGAAACAATCTCAGAGAGGTGGAAGACAAGGCCTTGCTGGACAACATGCAGAACCGGAGGAATAATCATTCAGCGTTCATCAAGAAGGTCCTCTTACCATACGGTCTAGGCAGGCAGAAGTAGGAGATACCCTCTCTGAAAGCGGTGCTTGGTACTTAGGGGAAATGTATCAATTTTGGCACAATGAAGAAGAAGGCACCATGGTTAACATTTGTGGTGTGACTATTGACTTCTCTGTTCAAGCCATTTCAGAAGTATTAAACCTTCCGAACATAGGGCCAAAGGTTGCTCAGCACCAGTTGGACACTTTCAGAACCGAGCAACTTAATAAACTGTTGACAGAGAATAAAAGGATGACAGAAGAAAAAGAGAAGGCTTTCTGGGTTGCCTCTATGGCACAAGTGCAAACTTACATGCATGCCAAGGCACTCAAGGCCTTACAAGAGGAGAAACTCCAGGTTGTACTTCAATGCTATCAAATCCCAGACCTGGAGCACAAGAAAAGGGAAAGACACCTATGGAGGAGTCATCGCCACTAGGAACTACATGAGTTCCAAATTTTTGTAAATATTCTATGTGTTGTGTCTTTGTTTTGTTTTCTTCCCACACTGCGGCATCATCCCATTTTTTCCATCTAATAATCCCATACCTATCCACTGTGTAATCAATGTAGCTTGTTCTCACTTTAACTCGAGGACGAGTTTTCATTCAGTCGTGGGGGTATGATGAGACATGAATTGCACATAGTGCTGGTGGCCGCGTTAAGGCACCCACGATAAGGCACCCCTGTTGTATCATGGGCCACGATGTATCATGGGCCGCGATATCGCGTCCTCCCCGCGATATCGCGTACGCGATATCGCAGCCAGCCGCAATTCCTATAAATAAGAGGCGGCTCTCCCTCATTT
>MNCI01014407.1:786613-817230 GCA_015680685.1 Gnetum montanum
TCAGGAGTAGCATTAGATTAGAACACATCATACACCTCATCTAGACTAAACCATACGTGACATATGCAAAACTAGTCTAGATGGGAAGACAGCGAACTGCGACCTAAGGCTAACTATCTAGGTACCACAACTAGTCCATCTGCGGAGTTCGACCGGATAGCGCGTGCGACGCTCGTTTCGTATGGTTGAGTGTAGGGATACCTCGCCACTCATCAACAAGCCCCACATAAATGAATAAAATATTCAAAACCAAGCCTATACTACTTGTGATTAAAAGTTTAATCCTGGTCTCATTTTCAATTCCACACAAAACACCTATATGTACATGATACCAAACTCAAACCTAAATAAATGGTTCAATTTTGGATATTCTCAAATTTTGGACCCCCTCAATTCTTTCATATTAGCCAATTGATGATAGATAGCCATGATTTAGACAAGATGGGGCAAGCAAGAGCAGCTTATACAACCTATGCTCTCCTATTACATGCATGTCTTATGTACTTCCCATTAATACTACTTAGATTTATCAAAAATAGTTAAACAAGACAGGGCAAGCAAGAGTAACTTATACAACATATGCTCTTCTATTACATGATATGTCTTCTGCACTTCTCATTAATACTGCTTGGATTTATCTCAATCTTCTTCTTGCCTATTGCTCAACTTACACAACAAAAACTTTGATTTTGTTAAGAATATATGGCTTTTAGCCAATGGTGACCATGGATCAAGAAGAAAATTTTAGCTTGCAATTTTTGCATCAAACTTGAACCTAAAAAAGCAAGTGAAACAATGTTGCATATTAAATATAAAATCATAAAAAAACATCTAGCTTAAGAACTAGGATGGTTGTGAAATGACAACAAAAATAGGTTTACAATAATTTAATCAAGTTTTACAATGAAGTAAAGTACGAGTTATTGAATTTGAATTTATAACCTTTGTTTTATAATATAAGTAGTGATGGGACGCAATATTGTGGCGGACACGATATCGCGTCCCATCATATCTCCATGATTGAATAAAAACTCGTCCTCAAGTTCCTTACAAAATATTGGGATGGTATGGGATTATTGACTCAAAATGGAACTAATGGGATGACATGTGAACGTATCATCATTACAAGACAAGACAAAACTGGTGTTCATGACAACAAGAGTGAACACCTTATACATTTGACATCAGGCCTTATTTGGCAGTTGAGAGAGAAGAGAGAAGAAAGAAATTTTGCTACTGCCAATGCCAAGATTGTGCCTTTCGTTGCCCATCCGTAAGCACGCCATCCATCTTGCTCCTTGCATAGCTGCTTCCAGCACTACTCCATTCCAAGTGTTCCCTCCAGATCCAATCCGTTGTTGTATGATTGCCATATGCATGCACAACACAGTCTTTATATTAGCAAGGGTAAATGAATCACAATGCAGTTGATACCTTGCTTCGGTGAAAGGTCCATTGGCTGAGTTGTGATATGGCTGATATGGATATGGAGATATCATAGTGGTGACTATCGAAGGTGTAGGGGTTAGGAGAAAATCAAAAAAATTGGACCAGGACCCCCATGACTAATCGCGAACCTCCGATAGCGATAGAATGGAGAAAGGAAAAGAACAAGAAAGATGGAGAAAAAGAGAACTATAACATCGATGGAATGGATGTCAAGATGGAAATGAACAAAATAGAGTGGATTGCAAAAATGTTAAGGGAAAGAATTTAACTGATGCACCAAATAGGAATGTTAGTGGGTCCTTCCCAAAGCAGGCTCATGCCCTTAATACCCTGACAAACCCACATTCAAAGAGTTTGTAGGCTCTAGGAACGTCATGTGAAACAAGAGTTAAAGTCTTAACCACAAGAATTTACCAAAAAGAAAACAATGCATCCACCAAGATATACATTGATGATACAACCGGAAATGAGGTGAACAATGGAGAGAAGGATGGAGAGAAGAGAATGGAATGGAATTCCAAGAATAAGGTGGTGTACAACCCCTTGTGTGTTTCATGGTTAATGTAACTTAGCAGGTCCCATTCCAAGTCCGGCCTCAACAAACCACATACAGTGACTTTGCATTAATACATTCGGCCAATCCATCCCCTTGAAGTAACAAGAATGTCATCCCAAAGAGTCACCACCATTTTGACAAAACAAGAAGGAGAGAATGGGAAGCGAGAAGGGCCTTAGTTAGAGGGAACATGTTTATTTTAGTTCCATAACCAGTGCTTGTAGCCCAAATGATTATTTCGTCTAAGGGGTGTGCTTTGAATTCTCACAGTTTTTTTTAATGTTTATGCGTGAGAACCACACTATGCAAAGACTTTCTTATTTTTATTCGCTCAACTTCCCGATAATTGGGTAACGTTGGAACAACAAGAAAACTCAAGAAGAAAACATCCAAGCACCCAAGAGAATGGCCATCACAAATGCATCAAGTTCCCTTGAAGTCACACCCTTTTCAATCCTTAAGTCCTTCCTTAGTTTGAGAAATGCTCAGTCACCGATTCATTATAGTTATTATTATAGAAAGGGACTGTACATTTCCAAGCCGAGAGAGACCATAGAAATTTGTGGATGTCTGGATGAAGTGGACTTATTGCCTATCATATCAAAAGAACCATACCTTAGTATCAACATCATGACTTAAAGGTAAAAACCAAACATTAGCAATCAATAGGAAAACAGTTCATACCATCATGAAGAACACTTATTGGGTGACAAACTTACAAGATGGATAACACACACACACACACACACACACAATGAAAAAGTATAATGATGTTGTAAAACAAAAATAAGAAAATTTAAAGAAATTTGTAAAATAAAAATGTGTAAATCAAAAACGTGTAAAACAAAAATGTGTAAAACAACAATGTGTAAAACAAAAACTAAAAAGACCTGAGGGCCTCAAATGATTAGCATAGGTGGCCATCTCCCCCATGACTGAATGGAAAGGGAGAGATCTGAAATAATGAACGCCTGTTTGAATTTCTTAAAAGTGTCCAACTTCTCCCGATTGATGTTTTCAAGTTAAGGGGTGGAAGTTGGTGACGCTCAGATTCCAATGTATCTATGCTTTCGTTATGGGCATGAGTTGTTCCCCCAGTTCGTTCCATGCATGTTGGTTGGTTGCTCTTTCGATTAGCTATCAACCACGGGGTGTCCACTTGTTGTGTGATTGCTACATACAGGCATCTTTGTCTCAGAGTTTCTAGGGCACACCAGTTGCATGCAGGAGATGCTGAGCATTCCCCCATGTCATCACCCTCTAATTCACTGTATGTGATGCATAGAACTTTCTTCTTCTCGATCTTTCCATAAATGTTTACCTTAGATATTTCCAAGGAAAGATCATGAATTCCTAGGCATGCGTCTATTGTACTTAGCCATGCCCTTCCCATTATAATTGGAAGTCCCCTTTGTTGCTGTTGACTTCTATCACTAGGAAATTAGCTGGGTATGACCAACCACACACAATGGTAACGATGTCCTCCACCAATCCCAAGGGAATGGTGATGTACTGGTCAACCAGCTCTAGTTGAATATTGCTCTTCTTGAGTGGAGGCAGGTTTTAGGCTTGATACATTTCTCATGATATTAAGTTGACTTTGGAACCTGAGTCAAGAAGAGGGTTATGTGGTTCATTCCCGGCAACTTGGAGATAAATTAGGGGGCTTCCAGGATCAGAGAATTTCTTGGGAAGGTGGCCCACCTTGATCCAGTTGGTAACGGTATGTGTTAACATAACCATATGCGTTAAGCTCTGTTGTTGGATTGAAGGGAGCTTTGAAGCCTTGTATGTTGGAGGAGTGTGCACAGACTCAATCGCTTGTGGTTGTGAGAGCTTGTCTGGGCTTTTGATTCTGAAGAAAGGTCTTCTCTTATTGCAGTTGTCAGAACCTTCAGCAGGTTGAAGGTTTACGGCTCTTGTAGCATTATATTGCTGCGGTTGAGTGGGGAGTTCCCCTTGCATTGTTGGAGTGGGTGGTAGTGGAACTACCGGAATAAGAGTGGTGGATGGATTTGGAGGATGGTATGGATGTGGAGTGTCTCCCAGAGGAGAAGGAGTCCTTCTAAAATACTCTCGAACTTGGTAGTGGCATTGTGGAGTTGTGTGACCCATGGAGTCACTTGGAGAAACTGGCTGCTACACGTAGTAGCCATAAGGATTGGGTTGCCGATAAGGGTATTGTTGCCTCGGTGGTGGCATCCCCCATGACTGTGGATATTGCCATTGCTGATGTTTCCTGATGGGTTGTGGTGGAGTTCCACTTGGATAGTACGTTAATGGTTGGTGGAACTGTCTTGGATTACCTTGGGGATAAGGTAACCTCCGGGGTGCTTGCTATTTATTAAGTCGCAGGTTGAGTGCATACACCCCAGAATCTTGTAGATGTGAGATGATTGGACAACATCCCTTAGGATGGTCATATTGGTAGATCTCACATCCACCGTCATTGTCTGTATCCAAATCCACAACCTCATCGGCCATAGTCATTTTTCCCTTACCCTTGTCACGTGCATGGCGTAAATCTCTCCGCTTTTTATTATCCTTGTCACTACTTCGTTCCTCCTTAGACTCTTTTATGATTTTCAAAACTGTTTCGAATATAGAGTCTAAGGAATCCCACATTTGATCCACCTTAGCTGACACTTTGGTTGTTAGCTTTTGGAGCGGCAAGGTTTTTCTATTCACCAACTTTTCGAGTGGTGACTCATCCTCTTCCTCACAGAATCTCGCTCCCCTCTTTCGAAGGGAAGGATCGCAGTTATATTCTTCTGCGCTTTCTCTTTTTTGTAGCTCCCCTTCTTCTTTGGCTACTTGCTCTAACAACCTATGAATTTCATGGGATCTAAGTTCAAATAATCTCCCTTGGGCATAAGTCCCAAGGGTTCTCCTAGTTTCGTACCTTAGCCCATCTACGAGATGGCGAAGTTGATCCCATTGTGCGTAGCCATGGCCCGGGCAACGTTGTAACAATGCATAGTATCGGTCCATGGCAGCATCCAAGGGTTCGTGAGTACCTTGCTTCCATCCTTGGATCTGCTTATGCAAATTGGCCATTCTCGAGTACGTTTGGTATTTATCGTTGAACAACTCTAACATCGTACTCCATCTCCTAATGGTTTCCAGTTCTAAGGACCGGTCCCAACTCTCTGCTTCCTTTATGAGTGTCCTAGGAAACAACTTTAGTTTCTGCCCCTCGTTTTTGATATTTTGCAAGGCGCAGACATCATGAAATGCTTGTAAATGATTTTGCAGATCAGCATTGTATCCCCCCTCAAACCGTGGGATGTTATTCATATATAATCTCTTGATCCAGCTATCTTTTTGATGCCTTGTAGGTATTCTAATTGCCTCCGTGATATCTAACATACTTTGGGTGGCAAGTAGGGGTTCGTCATGATCATCTCTCTCATGACGTCTATGATGCCTACGTGGTTCCCTACTTCCCCTTCTATGCCTTGACTCTCTCGAATGCCCTCATCCTCTCTCTCGACTGTCTCGTCGAGGGTTCTCATTTCGCTCACCCTTATCCTCACCGTTATGCTCTCTATGACTACGTCCTGATGTGGAAGGAGAGGGTGAATGATGTGATGAAGGGGAAGAAGAAGGAGAACCATCACCATGACGATGTTTCTTACCTTCTCTTCTGTGGCTATGGCCCCGATCATGATGACGATTTGAATGCTCGTCCTTGTCATGTGTTTTTGTTCCCTCAATGAACAATTCGTGTTCATGGGGATCAAAACCAGGGTTGTGTATCATGGAGTGTAGGTTTTGATACCCCACCTCCTTACTATCGTTAGGAGGGGGAACATCATTTGATAGAGAACCCGTTATAAGTGGTTCGCTATCTCTAATTTCACTTAGGATGTGTGGGACCCCTTTGCCCTTCAACAATGTATGGTGGCTGTCCTGCCGCGAGTCCCTTAAACGTTGTGCTGCTGTGGGATGGTAATCCCTTGTGTCAAAGTCACCTATAATGTATTCAGCATATAGCTATGTCATGCTGATCTGTGCTAGAGCATGGAGGAGCATGTTAGGGACTACACGATCTGGAGGTAACACTATGTTACCTTGCAAATCTCTCCAACCCAGTTGTTCATCCTGATGGAGGATAAAAGTAAAATCGGGTGTATACTCATTGGGATGAGTATATACCACCTGGTACCATTGAGGAACTGGTGGTTCTCGATTATGCATGTTAGACTGCCGACTGTTTCTTGTATGATCCCTAGGTGGTGAAGTGCTCTTATGAGAAGAAGAAGAAGACATTGTTTTTATTTGGTGTGCTGATTAACCGTTATATAATTTTTTGTTTAATTAATCCTAAGGGTTCGTTTAAGCTCCAAACGATGTGGATGATTTCCTATGTTCTACTTAGCGCACAAACACTTAGTCCCCGGCAACGGTGCCACTGATGAGTGGCAATGTACCCCTATACTCAACCATACGAATACAAGCGTTACACCCACGATCCGGTCGGACTCCACAGACTAAGTGCCTACACGCCTTATGGAACACTTAAGGTTAATCATTTGTTGTCTTCCCAGACTTACTTGTATTTATCACGGTTGTATGGTTAAGTAAGTTTGAGGTATATGATTTTTTATATTTTTTTTGTTTTATCTCCTATGCTGATGAGGTGAAGGGTGAAGAGACTAATTAACTAACTTTAACTAACTAACTAAGCCTTAATTAACCTAGCATCAACATCTGTTCCCACTTACCGTTCACACCTTGAACCAATGCAACCTTGGTTACCAAACGCTATTTGTTACTAGGATCACCAAGCGTAACGCACGTGGTCGAAGCGGTCGTACTGTGCACTTAACTATGGGAGAAGGGTTGAGAGAGATTTAATTAACTAATAAAGAGATTAAATGATAAACAATAAATAACAATAAATAAAGTCCTATTTAGCCTATTCCATGCACTACAAGGTTTATCCAAGAAGTCCGTCTTTATTGCCATACAAAAACTTGTGTTCAAGTACAATATTTGCTTGAATAAAGATCCGTTCACTTTGGAGCTCCTACTGCGAGCACATAGAAATTATTCTATCTCTAGAGAGGTAAAACTGCCAGATTTTTGCTACGGTCTAGGCCTAGATGAGAAACAAGGGAGAGTCATCTCTTATTTATAGACTTGGCGGTGCACCGTGATATCGCATACGCGATATAGCAAGGGGAAGACGCGATATCGCGGCCCATCAAGTAGACACCAAATTTTGATGTTGAATTTGAAGAATATTCTAAAGTTTCATGTTTTGTCAAGCTATGTCAGCTTCCTTCAATTTTTCATTGTGCAACAAGGCCTTACCCTTCAATGCCATTAAGCATATAGAATTCATTTTCATACAATTTAGTCCTCATAGTTTTTGTTGTTGTTGTTGTTGAAGTCAATCTTCTTAACCATAAAAAGAAATTGGAATTATAAACAAGTGGAAATACTTTCATTCAACTAATTATATCTTATAATCTTCTTAATTCTTGCAACTTTTATCATTGTTAAATATATTTGTTTAATGTTTGTATTTTTTTGCTTTAGGAAAAAAATCTTGAGTAAAAGAAAAAATGCATTGAAGTTGAGGATAAAAAAGATAATTTGCAGCTAAAGATATGAAAAATCAAGTTAATGTCAATGATAAGAATGATTAAATGGAAATAATAGAAGCTTCCATGAATATTCTTCCTTATACCATAGGAAGTATTGATTAGTTTGGACAAATAGCTTATAAGGCAAATTTGTTTTTATCTAATAAGAACAATGTTAACTCAAAGATCAAACTAATGTTGATAATCATGTTATAATTAATAATAAAAAGTCTTGAAATAAGCTTAACATTAAGCAACTAAGTAATTGTAATGAATAATATGTACCAACATTTTCCTATTTATCTAGCTTTCCTACAAATGTTGTTGTTTTGACATAACTTTCCATTGCTATCTCTAATTCTTTGATATTTTAAGTTCAAGCGCAAATGTTGAAAGTGATAAGTTGGAACATAAACCAGTATATATCTATGTATGTAGACCATTTTTTTGCTTGAAAAATAAAATAACCTATATCCAGATCTTCTTACTAATAATTATTTTTTGTCTCTCTCTTCATCATCATCATAGCCTTGTCCCAACAAAATGGGGTTAGCTACATGAGTGTTTTTTTTTTACCATGCACCTCTATGAAGAGCTAGATCTTTTTTTATTTATAATTTCTTCAAATCATATTTGATCATTTTTCCCATGTCTTTGTTGGCCTTCCTTTTGGTGGCTTTTGTGGAATAATAATGTCACAACCTTTGTTTATAAGTTCATTGTTTGATCTTCCTTGTACATGTCCAAACCATCTAACTTGCCATTCTTATAACTTATCTGAAATAGAAGCCACTCTAAGTCTTCCTCTACTATATGTATTATGTAGTTGATCTCTTCTAGTAACATTCAACATCTATTGAAGCTTTCACATTTTTGTCTCTCTATGTTTCAAAATATCAATTATAAAGTTGTATATGTTAGTAGACATCCTAAAAATGGAAAGTTTCTTTTTGGTGTTTTTTACTTTGTGTTAAGCATGTCATTTAGTCCCTTTTTTCTTATTAACAATGATGTATGAGCCTAGTGGTATAGGTCTTGACCTAGTAATCCTAGGTCACAAGTTTGATTTTACTAGGTAGCACTAAGTTATAAACTTCTATAAATCTTGGCTGTACCTATTATTAATATTATTTTTGGGGTCTATCACCTCTATATTCAAAAAACAAAAACAAAAAAACAAAAAAAAAAAAAAAACCATTTTATCCTAACAATTTAGATGTATTGTTTAATCATATTTGCATCACTTTCAATTTCATTACTACACAAGTAATAATAGTGGCTAATGATAGTTGTCTCAAATGGCTAGCTCATTTTCTTGTTAGTTTAAAGGTTGTCACTTCAAGTCACCCATGAGGCATTATTATATTCCTCTAAAGGCAGCATTTCTATAATTCTTCTATTATATGTTTACACCTATGGGTGTAGCATGGTAGTCAATATAGTCACTTCTCAATTAGGAGGTTGTAGGTTCAATTCATGCCAACTTTCATGAATGTGCTACAAGCCTCAACAAAAGCTTACACTAATTTAACTAAAAGAAATTTAAAAAGTATGTCTTTTTACCCTTTGTTTTATTACATCATTTCTTCCATGTCACGTGCATGAAGAAATATACTTTATTAAAGTAATAACTACAAAATTTTTAATCATCATATCACCTATGATTTTTGAATTTTTGGTAAGTCAACTTAGTGATGCTTCCTAGAATTATGCACTAGAATTTGACAAAATAATAATGATAATAGTTTAATGGAAATAGTGTTGTTTACTTTTCAAGTTATAAGATTAAAGTTAAAGCTTAGATATAGCCACTTGGAGAGCCATTAGGCTTTTGCTCATCTACTCACCCTTCCATGACACCACTTAGCATTAAGTCTCTAGGCATTGCATATGATGTATAAGTTAATTTGGAGGGTTGGAATTTGAATGAATTACTATAAATTAGCAACCTCTTGCCTAACCAGATAATGTGCTAACCACAAGTCAACTGTCATAGATTAATAAAGTTATACTAAACCAAAATTTAAATCTTTTCCTTTTAGAATTCCTTGGATCTATGGGACCAATTTTAGAATTCCTTTTACGAATTTTCTTTTAATTTATAACTTAGTGCTACCTATTGAAATCAAACATGTGACCTAGGGTTACCAAGCCAAGACACTTTATTATTATAAACTAAAACTAAAATTTTTACTTAGGTCTATTGAGACCCCTTAAATTTATAAGACTAGTTTTAGAATTCTTTTTATGTTTTTTTTTTCATTTGTAACTTAGTATTACCACTAGAATTGAACTTGTAACTTAGAATTATAAAATATTTTTTATAAATAATGTATTAGTGTGTGAGATTAAATCTATAACAACGGTGAAGGGGCACCGCTGAAGCAATTGTCGAGCCTGGCAGGAAGACTCCTGATTTATGAAGACTATACACTGTAGCTTGGTGCAGTCACACAATCGGCAAACTAGAAGCATTGGTGTCAATGACTAACACGAGCACCTCCTACTAGCCTTAAACTAGCCTTAAAGCAATACACAAATCATGCAATCAGTTCTTCAAAAATATCAAGTTATAAATTTCTAATAGAAAAATGCTCCCTTTGAACACTCCTGAGTGTGGAGGGGCAATTGTGGGACAATTATTTTGAGAATAACTCGAATAACCATTAAAAAGGAAAAGTAATGAACTCACATGTTAAGATATCCTTCTCATTCTATTCTAGTCCGATGGCCTTATATACACACTTCACAACCAGAAAGGAAATAAGCTACTTCGATATTGCTTTCAATCAAGTTACAGCCATGGAAGTGAGTCTTGACAATTGCTGAAATTTCTTTCCCAAATTGTCATACAAACTCTTAACCCGAAACATGCAGATACTCATACACAGTGATGTATTTACAACATCTAAGAAGCGCTCCGGTTGTTTCACGTTACAGAATATCGAGTCCATGGATACAATTATCCCGAACAGAATGCCCGAGAGGCTTAAATACCCTTACTTTGCCGTATTACGATGCCGACGAAGATGCAGCAAATTTGCATGATAAATCATGTGATACCAATGATTATACCCATCTGCTGAATGACTGCAAGAAGTCCAAAAATTCAAGACAAGTCAGAGTAGCTCATGCCCATTTTGCAAAATCAGGCCTGGAACATGATCTCTTTTTGGCCAACAATCTCATCAGCCTTTACTTCAAGTGCCGGGAACCTGCAGATGCCAATCTGGTTTTTCAGCAGTTGCAAATCAGAGATGAATTCTCATGGACAGGCATGGTTGTGGGTTTTGTTCAGAATGGCATGTTTCATGAAGCTCTAGAAATGTTTGTGTCCCTGCACAGAAATGGCTTTAGGACAAACCCTTTTGCACTTTCTAGCATCATAGGTGTTTGCAGAAGTTTGAGGAATTTAAATTTAGGAATGGCAATACACGGTTCTGCAGTCAAAAGTGGATTAGAGTTTGATGTTTTTGTGGGTTCTGCCATGGTGGATATGTATGTCAAATGCAAGAAAGTGGATGATGCATGCCAGGTGTTTGAGAGAATGCCTGAGAGGAACGTGGTCTCATGGACAGCTCTGGTTTCTGGATATGCTTGTTTGGGGAATTTAGAGAAGGCTTTTGAATATTTTGTGGAAATGCAGTGGGCTGGTGTGAAGGCTAATGCTTTTACTTTGAGCTCCCTAATCAGTGCCTGCAACTGTGTTGAAAATCTTTCACATGGGAGGCAAATTCATTCTTTGGTCGTGCAGACTGGTATTCAGGATGCATCTGTGGGCAATGCCCTCATTACCATGTATGCTAGATGTGGGGATATCGGGGAATCTTGGCAAGTTTTCTGGATGATCCCTTACAAAGATGTTGTCTCATGGACTGCAATTATTTCAGGGTATGTACTGCAGGGACAGTGTAAGAAGGCTCTGAAACTGTATGGAGAAATGCAGGATGCAGGTGTGAGGCCCAATGAACTTACCTTAGCCAGTGCTCTGAGTGCCTGCTCTGGTGCAGGAGGGATTTCATATGGATTAAAACTGCATGCCCAGGTTGTCAAAAGTGGGCTTGACGCTCATCTCTGTGTGGGGAATGCTCTCACTGCAATGTATGCAAAATGTGAGAATATTGGTTCAGCCAAGAAACTATTTAATGCAATGGCTGACAGAGACATGGTCACCATGACTTCAATGATTGCAGGCTATGCTCAGACTGGAAATGCGGAAGAAGCATTGGGCGTTTTTCAAATTATGCAAGAGTGTCTTATGAAACCTAATAATTATACCCTTGTTGCAGTCCTGAGTGCATGTGCCATACTTGGAGCTGTTAGGCATGGAAAGCAAATTCATGCAGATATAATCAAGAATGGATTTGTGAACCATTTGTCTGTGGGTAACAGCATTGTTGCTTTGTATGCTAAGTGTGGCTTTATATACGATGCTCACAAGATGTTTGATGAGATGCCTAAGAAAGATGTGATCTCATGGAACTCCATTATCACTGGTTATGCACAGCATGGAAAAGGCAGAAAAGTCATAGACCTTCTTGCAATCATGGAAGTGATGAATATCAAGCCCGACCATATAACATTTATAGGAATTTTATCTGCTTGTAGTCATGCAGGATTGGTGGATGAAGGTTGCAAGTATTTTGTGTCAATGAAGCAGGATTATGGCATAATGCCTAAAACTGATCACTACGGTTGCATGGTTGACCTTTTTGGCCGGGCTGGTCGTTTGGATGAGGTTGTCAAGTTTGTGAATTCTATGCCAATCCAGCCTGATACTTCTGTTTGGAGTGCAATTCTTGCAGCATCAAGAAAGCATAATAATCTTGATCTAGGAAGATATGCAGCTGAACAGCTTCTGCAATTAGATCCAGACTGTGCAGCAACACATGTGATGCTTGCAAGCATGCTTTTTGCAGTAGATAGATGGAGTGATGCAGAAAAAGTAAGAAAATCTATGAGGGAGAAGAGATTGGCAAAAGAACCAGGCAGAAGCTGGATTGAGGTTAATAACCAAATTCATTCGTTTGTAGTCTCTGATACATCACATCCAAGGTCTCAAGAAATTTATAATGCATTGAACAGTTTAGTTGGACAGATTAAAGAAGCTGGGTACCTTCCTGATACAAGTTATGTTCTCCATGATGTGGAGGAAGAAGAGAAAGTAGCTCTAATTTGTCAGCACAGTGAGAAACTAGCAATTGTGTTTGGCCATATCAGTGCTCCTCCAGAAGCACCTATTGTAGTTACCAAGAACCTTAGGGTTTGTGGGGATTGTCATAATGTCTCCAAGTTTATTTCTAAGGTTACATGGCGAGAAATCATTATGAGGGATGCTCATCGTTTTCATTGTTTTACTAATGGTTTTTGTTCATGCGGAGATTATTGGTAACTCGCATGTTCTAGAGCAAAAGTTTGTCTTGGATCTCACAGGCAGAGTTTATGCAAATTTAACTTGGAAATTATGATTTGGAGGATTTATTTGGTCTGTTAAGGGGTAAAGCTTGCATTCATTATATTGGAAGAAGACTCTTCAAAAGCTCATTTAGTGATCAGAGCCTTTCTACTGACAATATAGTTGCATATTGCAATGTGAAATAAGTTCGTGGATTGCAACAAGGGAAAAAAACTTTGAGCAACTATTTTAAAAGTGCCATAGAAGTAGTTTTTTCACAGGGATTTAAAAAACTCTTCTATTTATATCAGAATGTCTAATAAACATTTTGTAAGTTTTAGGAATCTTAGAAACTCTTAATTTTTGTATCAGAATGTATAATAAACAAATTGCAAGTTTTAGTCCTTGTTTCACTTTGCAATCTACTGATCGGTTGTCCCTAAAACGAGTTGGCCAAAATCTTAATGCGAATACCTATTACATGGAAGCTAAAAATGCTATCAAACTGGACCAGAGTAAGATTGGAGTTTGATTTAGAGTGATGAAAAATAGCCTCTTTCACTGATGATGATGAATCTAGAGAGAATTTGAAGCTAATATGATTTCAGATTTTAAAAAGCAGAAACTATGAAAAATTATGTTGTTAAGCAAGGTTATGAAGTAGAAAATGGATTTGGTACTCATGGGCTACGCTACAACATCCGATTTTAGTCATAGGTTCAAATCCTACTAGGTGCGCAGAACAATGCATAAAACGAGGCATATGCAAACACTGGCCATTAATTCCAGGAAGATATTTAGCCGTTGTAATATTATGAGACATAAAAAAACCATTATAGTAAATTGCCTTCGAATTTAACATTTTCCCTTAACATTCATCCAGATTATAATAAAGTCATTACTTGCCATTAGGAAAGAAAAGTCTGTTGCTCATCCGTGCATGGATCAAAACAATTGGAAAATAAATGACATTATAATGATTCCAAACACAGTATTTGAATGTGCAAACAACAAAAGCACATCGAAAATAAATATACAATTTCAGTAACAGATCTCATTATGCCGTTACTGATGAAATACAAAGAAAAGAAAATAGTTCCATCTTGATAATTCATAATGCCTATGAAATAACCACTATATGTAAGTTCATACCACAGAGGATAGGACAAACGGGGGTTCCATGTATGAGAAAGATGTATTTTGTTTATTCTTCGGTAAAGATGCTTGCACTTTTGCTAGATATGAAACAATTTGTTTATTTTCCCTAACTACACATTATATTTCCGGTATTATTAAACAAACTCACTTACAAATATAGCATTGGATATATTAAATTCAACTTTTCTTTGAAATAAGATGATTACAATATTTTTCAATAATATATATTTAATCTTGATTACATCATTCAGACAGCTACCGTTATAGCAATGAGACTCATAAGCTTGATGTATCTGTAGTTCCCATAGTTTTGGATGTCTCTCTTACTCTTGTAGATGAGTACTATTGTGTTTATTCTTTAGTCATCTGGCATTTTCCTCTCTTTCTAGATCTTGTTGAAAAAATTTGTGATCCTATTTCTCTCGTAGACTTTCATACCTCTATTGGGACACCATTTGATCTTGTCATTTTACTATTCTTCATATTCATAAGAACTTTCTTTACTTTAAAAGCCCTAAACATGATATCTCTATAAGGTTGAAAGCTAAGGAAATGCATAAATATAATATTATTTTTGTGATAATGTTTCAAACTTAATTGATAACATTACATTATATTACCATTATTATGGAGAAAGAGTTAATGCTAAATGATCATCTTAAAAGATGCATAAAAATTTCTTTCCACTCATACAATTCTTAAAAATATCATTTCTATGGAAATTTCAATGCTCCTAGTATACCTTAATGTATATAAAGAAAAGTATAAAGTCTCTACATTAAGGTTCATAATAGCATATTACAACTAAAAACATAAACATCATATACAAGAGGCACCATCAAGGTTTTATCTCAAGTAGGCCATACCCTCAACAAATTATCTACACTATCGAGGCATTATTCAAAATAACACAACACTATCGAGGCATTATTCAAAATAACACATGCACTTTCTATTGGCAAAGAGTTGAAACTATCAACAATCTTTTCATTTCCTACCCCTTTTCTTAGCTTTTTCAAATCCAAGCACCATCTATGTAGCACATTGGGAAAACAATTACAATTTTTTTATCTAATTGGAAAAGATCTACAACCTCTCACTATGTGTAATACCCATTCATAGGGAGTAAGAGCTGGCACTCAAAGCCCCCAAAAAGAAAGCTAGTTGAAAAAAGAAAATGCACAAGTGGCTTTCTTTCTACAACAATCAAATTGACATTAACATATAAAATTAAAACGAAATCAACAGCGCCAAGATCTATCTCTGAAACAAGTTAATCAATATTAATTTTAAGAATTAAGATATAATTTTAAAAAGAAATATTGATCGACCTATATGAAAGCTAGGTCTTGGCGTTGTTGATTTTGTTTTAATTTTATATGTTAATGTTGGTTTGATTATTGTAGAAAGAAAGCCACCTATGCATTTTCTTCTTTCAACTAGCTTTGTTTTTGGGGCTCCGAGTGTTAGCTCTTACTCCCTATGAATGGGTATTACATTTTGGTATCAGAGATAGGTTTGGCTTTCTTTTACTTTCCTTCAAACCTTTTATCAATTCTAACTTTGTGCATTATTTGATGCAGTGTTGGTCTACCTTTCATATGCCTAAATTGAGAAGGAATGGCGGAATACTTTATCACGACAACTAAAGCATCGCATTCAAAGTGTGTACAAGCCTTTGAACAATAAGTGAAATGAAGACTTACATGAGGAATAAGTGTGGTGCCAATTCTAGCAACCAAGAGAATGAGCCTCCTCAACATTGGCAAGAGGCCTTTGCAACACTTGCCCATTCTGTCACTTTGCTTACTACAACTATACAGCAAAATATACAACCAACAATATAAAATCATGAAGAAAATGAGGTAGGACAATATCAAAATGAGGTGAATAATGGGGCTGTCAAATTGCAAGAATTTTTGAAATGCAAGCCACATTATTTGATGGAGTTTCAAGTGGAGAGCAAGCTGAATCCTATTTGTTTAGAATGAATTATTTGTTTGAACTGTTACATACAAATGTTAGAGAAAGAGTTCTTCTTGCAACTCATGTTTTGATAGGTGATGTTGCCAATTGGTGGAGAATTGAAGTAAAAATTCATAATGAAGGTGTTGAATGGAATGAATTTGTACAATTGTTCAGTACAAAATATATTTCAAAAGCACATGTGGAACAAAAAAAATGGGAATACTTGCACCTACAACAAGGGTCCAAGAATGTGGTTGAATATGAACGTTAGTTTGTTAATTTAATGATGTATATACCAAAAATTCTAGAATACATGAGAATCAAAAACTTTATCAATGGCTTGCATCCTTCAACCCAAGAAAAAGTTAATTTATTTGATTTGGATAACTTATCAGCAATTATTAATAAAGCTAAACTTGTGGAAGCTGAAATCAATAGGAAGAAGGAATTGCTATCAGCAAACCAGAAAGGAATTGATGCCATGAGAAAATCACAAAGGAAGGACAAATTTAATAGCAAAAATTTTGAGAAATCCACCACAATATCTTAAAAATCCAAGCAGCAATTTAAAGTACCAAGAAGTCAAGGATTAGATGGAAAATGATTTAATGAAATAAATCAAATGGAAATGATACAAAGTGAAGGATCAACCCTTAGAGGACCAAGGAAGGGTTGTTGAACATGTGGAGGAGCCCATTTTCAGGTTCAATGCCCACAAACAAAGGTACTTGAAGGAAAAGGATAGACATCTCCAATCACCAACTAGCAAGCTTCTCACCAATTATATGTTCCAACAAATGTTCCAACAGGAGTACAATATCAAGCATTAGTCCAAGAAGCAATAGGTATCATTCATTTTTAGTCTGTTACCATTCTTTTTGATAGTACATCAACAAATTCATTTATATCAAATTCTTTGGTTAAAAGATTAGGGAGTAAAATTCATCTCTTACCATATATGGGAAAAGTGGAATTAGCTTCAGGTGACCATAAAGCCTTAGAATGTTTTGTGCCTAGTTGTGAGATAAAAATCATGAATCAGCCTTATGTTATGGACTTGTTATGAATTTGGGACCATACGATGTGGTTTTGGGTATGGACTAGTTGGTGAAAAATAAGGCAAAAATTGATTGTGGACAAAACTGCATAGAAATTAACAATGGAGAAATAAACCAAAAATTTTTTTGTCAACCTTGGGATTGCTCAAGAAACATTGTTTCTGCAAAACAAATTATGTAAGAGATGCACACAATAAAAGCAACATTTTTGATCAGATTGTATGTAGCTAACAATGATAATGATTGCCAAGAGGAGAAAACACTGTTGGATTGTCTAGTTGTAGATGAATTCCAAGATGTGTTTACTAATGAGTTACTAGGTATGCCACCAAAAAAAAGGTAGAGTTTGGGATTAAAATTCTTCTAGGGAGTGATCCAGCGTCAAAGGCACCATATAGAATGTCACTAGTTGAGATGCATGAGTTAAAAACCCAGCTTGAAGAACTATTGAAGAAGGGATTCATTAGGCCTAGTGTGTCACCACAGGAAACACCAATTCTATTCGTCAAGAAGAAAGATGAAACTTATGCCTATGCATTAATTATTGACATCTAAACAAGGTAACTATTAAGAATAAATATCCTCTTCCAAGGATTGATGACCTTTTTGATTAGCTCAAACAAGCAAAGGCATTTTCAAAAACTGATTTAAAGTCAGGATATTACCAACTAAGAATCAAAGAGGAAGACATTTTAGAAATAGCCTTCCAAACAAGGCATGTCCATTATGAATTCACTGTTATGTCTTTTGGTCTAACTAATGCTCCAATTATCTTTATGAGCATGATGAATAGATTTTTTAGCCATTTTTGGACTAGTTTGTGTTAGTGTTCATAGATGATATTTTAATATATTCTAAGACAATTAAGGAACATGAGTAGCACCTAAGAATGATCCTACAAACCCTTAGGATACATAAGTTATATGCAAGTAAGAGCAAGTGTGCATTTTGGCAATCTAAAATAAGGTTTCTTGGTCATGTCTTATCAGATAAAGGATTAGTAGTTGATCTAAATAAAATTGATGTAATAATTAGTTGGTCTCAACCTAAGAATGTTATAGAGGCCAAAATTTTCCTAGGGTTATCAGGCTACTTCCATAGGTCTGTAAAAGATTTTTCAAAAATTTTAGCCCCTTTGACATCCTTACTAAGCAAGAGCAATTAGTTTCAATGGTCAAAGAAATGTACTTTGGGTTTCCAAAAGCTGAAAGAATTATTAACATTAGCTCATATATTAATCATTCCTTCAAAAAATGTTTAGTTTGATGTATATACAGATGCCTCTGGTGAGGGATTAGGCTATGTTTTAATGCAGCAAAATTAGGTAGTTGCTTATGGATCAAGACAATTAAAACCTTATGAACACAATTACCCAATGTATGATTTGGTACATGTAGCAATGATCCATGCTTTGCAAATATGGAGACATTATTTGTATGGAAAGAAATTTAGAGTATGGTTAGATCATCAAAGTTTGAAGTACATTTTCACCTAGCCTAATTTAAACATGAGGTAAAGACATTGGTTAAAATTATTGTGTGATTATGATTTTGAGCTCCTTTATCATGAGGGTAGAGGAAACAAGGTGGAAGATGCTCTTAGCTAAAGGAGGTATGTTAAGGGAACCTTTTTACTTTAGAGTACAATAGTTGATTTGATTAGAAAGGGGATAGAAAATGATAAGTTCTTTGCTGAGAAATTTGAAAAGAAGAACCTAGGTCAACTAGAAAATGAATTTAAAATTACTGCTGATGGTTTGCTACTTTTCCAAGATCATTTATATGTGTCAGCCAATGTAGAACTTAGAAATTTGGTAATGCAAGAACACCATGAAAAAATTTATACAAGTCATGCAAGGGAACAAAAATGCTACATGGAATTAAAAAGATAATTTTGGTGGCCTGGAATGAAAAAAGATGTTGTTGAGTTTGTGGCAAGGTGTTTAACATGTTAGAAAGTTAAGGTTGAACATCAAGGACCAATAGGTCTTTTACAACCACATAGTATTCTAGAATGGAAATGGGATGAGATTGGAATAGATTTTATTTACCTAAAACTATCGGAGGATATGATGCCATAATGGTGGTAGTTGATAGGCTGGCAAAGTCAGTATAGTTCATCAAAGTGAAATCAAATTACGATGCTAGAAAGATTGCAAAAATTTATATTCAAGAAATAGTTAGATTGCATGGCATACCTAAAAAAATCATTTCAAATAGGGATCCAAAGTTTACATCTCATTTTTGGAAAGCTATCCAACAAGCTTTTGGCACCAAACGAAATTTTAGCATAACCTATCATCTAGAAACTAATGGTTAGGTTGAAAGAACAAATTAGGTGTGATGAGTGGTAAGGTACCCCTATGTCCAACCATATGAATTACTAAGGCGAGTATGCACAATCTGGTCGAATTCTGTGGACCTATAGTTCTCTAGTACACTAGCTCTTCTAGGAAGTGAAATGGGCATTGAGAACATTTGTGGTTTAAGTGTAATTGAGGTATATGATTTTTTTATCGTTTTATGTTTTATCAATTTGATCACCTATAACAAGAATGAAGAGTAGAGTAATTTAAAATCTAATTTGTTTACTACCTATCAAGCCTAACACAAGTAACGATTCCACTTTCTTGGACACATCCCAAACACATATAGCACTATTAGGCTACTAAATATTAAGTGTTGGGTTACCAAGTACTATATGAATGCTCAAAGTGGTCGTGCTCATGTTCATTAACAACTAGAAATAAATTGCTTAATTCAAATGCATTTAAGTAGAAAGAAAGAAAGTAAAGTGTATTAAAAGAAATAGTAATCTATTCTCAGTGTTACAAGGATTGTCAAAAGAGTCTGTTTTATTCCCATCATACTACTATGCTCAGGTATATCAGTTGATGAATCATGATTTTCAGGGACTATGTATACGCAGCCCCATATACTTAGCCCACTGCGTATACTAGGCCCCATATACGCGGCCCTGTATATGCAGCCTTGTTTATGATAGCCTATAAATAAGTGCACACCCATCGCGCTTAGACACCTTTCTAGTAGTTGTAGCGAAGCCCTTGCATTTTTTTTCCATAGGAGTTAGAATATTTTCCCAGTGCATGCCCGCAATGTGATGCTTGTAATTGTACAACATCTTTATTCGAGTGTGACGTACTTGGACATGTACATGACCAGAAATAAAGATCGAGATTACTTCATCATTGCAACATTCACTTAGTTTTAATTATTTAATTATTATTTTTAATTGTTATTGTTATTTATTGTTTTCTTAGTTAATATTTCTTTATCATCATTTACTATCCCTATTGTTAAATGCAGAATGAGTACGACTTAATCACAAGCATTTAAGTGTGACTACTTGGTAACCCAGTAGCATACCTAGGATCTACGCTTGGTAACCCCAGTAGTAGTCATGCACAAGGTCCAAGATGTTTACAGATGATTAAGGAATGGATGCTCATCGCACTTAGGTTAGCTTGGACTTCATTTCCTATTACTCATTAGTTCAATCAAGATTATTTTCCATTGTCTCTAGGAGTAGCACTAATTTAGGATCACATCATACACCTCACTTTAGACTAAACCATACATGACAAAGCAAATACTAGTCTAGGTGGGAAGACAGCGAACTGCGATCAACATGTAACTATCTAGATACCATGACTAGCCTATCCACGGAGTTCAACCAGATCACGCATGAACGCTCGTATTCGTATGGTTGAGTGTAGGGGTACCTAGCCACTCATCATTAGTGCTCAAAAAAAGAACCATACACACTTAGACTTCTTCTGTGGGCACTCAAAAAATATTCTAACTCTGAGGAAAATAAACAACAAGAGCTTCACTACTTTGACTAAAAACTAACTTGAAAACTATGCAAAAATTGGAGCCCAGGCACTATATTTATAGGCCAAGATATATACCCCAACATCGGATACCTGACATCAGATCTAGACCTCGACATCACATATGTGATGTCATGGATTTGACATTGCATACCCAACATCAGAGTTAACAGAAACACATTTCATCATACCCCCATGACTGAATGAAAATTCATCCTCAAGTGAAGAGGAGGAGGAACAAGTTCTTTACAACATAATATATTGGGCAAGGATGGGATTATTGACTGACTCAGATGGAACATATAGACTTTGAGTGCTCAAATGTGTAAAATTACAATTTTTACAAAATGGGGTGTTCATGATAAGAGAAGTGAACAACCTAGATAACACTAACATCCAACACCTCTTGGCAGCAGAATAATGAAAGAGAAGATCCAACAATCATGAACAGTCCTCATCGTGTGGTACTGTTGCATCATCCTTGGTGAAGATAGTCTCGCTTCGAATCCATGCTTCCCATTGCAATCACAATAGAATCATGAATTAGTATGCAATGTGTAACACATAGCTATTAAATGCTTTGTCTTGTCGATGGTTACACTCGACTAGGTTGTGATTGTGGTTGATTGGTTCCTTGAGTAGTGTTAGCGAGAAGGCTGAAAAATAGGGCAAATTAGATAAGTGATCTATTAAATTGAAAAAATGTTTAACACAAGGAAATATTTGAAGAGGGTATAAGAATTCACAATAATAAAAAGAAAATTTCATTGAAAAATATTGTGAAAATGTGCATAATTGGATGTCATTGATGGGGTAAACAAAAAGAATTTGATTGTAAGAGTGTCTACGTGTAAAGAACTTAACTAACCCAACCAAAAGATATGCAAGTGGATCCTTTCCAAAGCAAGCACAAGCCTTTTATGCCCTTGCATAACTTCAAACCAAAGAGTTCATGAGCTTCGTGGATGATTAATGGTTACAAAAGGTTAAGTACAACAACTTGAAAGAAACTAGCTAAGAATTCCGATACATCAAACCAAGACATCGAATCAAAACATGAAATTGATAGCGAGGTGAGATATGGAAAGCATAGATTGATGAGAGAGAGAGAGGCATGGAGTTCTTAATTAAGGTCACATAAAGCCCCTTGTGGATTTAGTAGTTAAATAATTTGATAGGATCCATTCCTAGTCTAGACCAAAACCAGCCACGTTCAATGACTTTGCATCGACATTCTAAGACCAATCCATCCCTTGAAACACATGAGTGCTCCCATAGAACAACCACCATTCCTTATTACAGAAGAAGTAGGAAGTGAGGAAGGGCCTTAGTTAGAGGGGACTAGTCTCATAACCAGCGCTTGTAGCCCATTTATTCTATCTAAGGGATGTGATTTGAATTCCCATTGTTTTTTTCTTGAAATGGGAACCACACCATGCAAAGACACATGCATTTATGTTGTCTAAGGGGTGTGCTTTGAATCCTCATCTTCCTTTTTTTTCTTGATGAGAACCACACCATGCAAGGATGTATGCATTTATTTTGTTTGAGGGGTGTGCTTTGAATTCTCATTATTTTTTTTCTTTTTCTAATGAGAACCACACCATGCAAGGACTTATTCAACTTCCTTTTATTGGTGGACACGGAACGGTAAGAAATCTATGAAAACACACATGCACCCCAACAAACAAAAAGGCATAAAGAATACTACATCCCCTTGAAGGCACACCCTGTTCAAATCTTTGAATCCTTCCTAATTCTAGAAACTACCAAAGTCACAAATTTATTAAAGTTTTATTAATGAAAAAGGGATTGCATGTTTCCAAAACAAGGAAAACCATAGAGTTTGTGGATGGGTGGATGTTGTGGACTCATTGCCTGTTGCATGAAAAAGAAACCATGTCCTAATCATCCATAACAAAATTCAAAGCTAGAAACTAGACACCAACAATCAAATAATAAAGTAGCACATACCACCATTAAGCAACACATTATCAATGTACTTGGCACTTATTAACAAAAACTTAGAAAATCACACTAAATAAAGAAAATATAAAAGAAAGTGTAAAATGTTCAAGAAATATCAAATGTACTAACAATGTCATAAAGCAAAAATTAGAAAAGATTAATAACATGAAAAAAAGAAGTAAAATTAAGAATGTGTAAAAGAAAAAGTTGTAAAATAAAAAAGTTGAAAAACTAAAGAGTTGCTTATATGATTAGCATGGTTAGCCATCTCCCCCACAATTAAGTTGAAAGGAGGAGATCTGAAATATGGAACGTGGTTGTTCATCTGATGAGATGCTTGTTGTGTTAGTTGGCGTATGCTCATGGAAAGGTTTAATTTATTGAATGTTGACTAGTTATTTCTTGTTTGGGCTCTCAGGGTTGTAGATCATCATGGACTTAGAAGGAAAAGTCTCGTAAATAATGTAAGGTCCTTTTCACAATGTTTGAAACTTAGTTCGTTGAGGTATGTGTGTGGGGTTCCAGTAGAGAGCATTATCTCTTGATTGAAATTTGACTTTTTTGATTTTTAGGCCATGACATTTTTTGTTGTAGGCCTTGTGCAGCTCATTAGATGATAGAGCTACTAATTGGTTTTTGTCTAGCAGGTTGAGATTCATCAATCATTCTTTTTGGACTAGACTCAAGTCAAGGTTAAGGTCACAAGCTATTGAAAGTGTACGAAGCTTGGATTGAATAGGAAGTTTTGGTAATTTTCCATACACGAGCTCATAGGGAGAGTAGCCTATAGGAAGTTTCCATGTTGAGCAGTAGGTCCAAAGGGTGTTGTTGAGTTTTGTGCTCTAGTCCTTCCTATACTTGCTAATAGTTCTTATTAGTATCTTTGTGATTTCCTTATTAATAACCCCATATTAAGCATTAGCTTGGGGATGGTAAGGTGTTGTGAGTTTATGTTCAACCCCCAAATGTTGCATGAGCTTCCGAAAAGTAGTGTATATAAAGTGAGTTCCATTATTAGAAATTAATATACCTTGCACACAAAACCTGTTTACAACGTTTTGTTGTACAAACCGAGTAGTAGTAGAAGATGTACAGTTGATGATGGCTACTACTTTTGCCCATTTTATACAATAGTCAATAACAACTATGATGTATGCCTTTTCATTTGACATGGATGTGATAGGACCCATGAAGTTAATGCCGCATATGTTGAAGAGTTCTATTGGTTGAATTCATTGTTGAGGTGCCTTCATTTAAGCAATCATTCCACCATCTTGTTGGAATTGTTCACAAGAGTAGATGTAATGGTGAGCATCCTTGAAGAGTGTTGGCTAATAGTACCTTGCCATTAAGATTTTAATGGTCATGCATCTCCTAGCATAGTGTCCTCTACAAGGATCTTCATGAGCATCTTCAAGAATGTGTAGTTGATCAGCATCAGGGATACACCAATAAACCATGCCATCGATGCACACGTTGTAGAGATGTCCATTGATCTTCATGAAGTGTTTTACCTGGTGAAGAAACTATTGTTTCTTCTTGTGGTCAAACCCTTGTGGCATCTCCTGAGTGAGAAGATAGGTGAGAATGCTATCATACCATTTTGGCTCATTGGGAATTTGTTCAGTTATAGCCCCAGCAAAGAGAAGTTCATTAAGAAACATGTCAGATAGTGGGTTTTCTTCCTCTTTGTCATCCCATTGCAACCGAGACAAGTGATTAGCGATCACATTCTCAGTCTCCTTCCAATATACCATCATAAGATTGAACTCTTACAAGATCACTAGCCATTGTATGACATAGGGGCTCACCATTGGCTTATTCATAAGGAAGCAGATGGCATTGTGATCCATGTGCACAAACACCTTGTATCCACGCACATAATTCCTAAACTTCTCTAGAGAAAACACCATTGCCATTAACTCTTTTTCTGTGATGGTGTAGTTTAATTGTGTGTCCACACTCCTTCAACTAGCATAGTGGATGTAGTATGGATATTTCTTATCATCTAACTACATCAGCACCATTTCCAAGGCATAATTTGATGCATTTGTCATGATATGAAATGGCCTAGACTAGTCAAGTGCTTGTAGAATTGGAGTTTCTACAAGTTTTTATTTTAGCTTTTGGAATTCTTTTTCACATTCCACGATCCAGAAAAAGGGAACATCTTTATTTGTTAGCTCCACCAATGGTTTTGCGATCTTAGAGAAATTCTCTATGAATTACTGGTAGTAGCGAATCTGTCCAAGGAATGGTTGAATATATTTTATAGGTTTTCGTTGGCAGGTTATTTCTTGGATGACTCTTATTTTCTCAGGGTCTATCTCAATTCCTACTTGTGATATTTTGTGACCCAATACAATGTCATCCTAGACCATTAAGTGACTTTTTTGCCAATTGAGATACAAGTTGGTTTCAACAGATCATTTCAGCACTTGCTCAAGGTAGTCTAGGGATTTCTCAAATGTAGCTCCATAGGTGGAGAAGGCATCCATGAAGACTTCCACATCACTACCAATCTACTATTGAAAAATGCTTAGAACTATGTATTAGAATGTGGTAGGAGCATTACATAGATCAAATGGCATCTTATGATATGCAAAAGTCCCCAAAGGACTCATGAATGTTGTCTTTACTTAGTCTTTTGATACAATTTGAATTTGGCTATAGCCACTTTAACCATCTAGAAATCTGTAGTAACAATGCCCAAATACTGTGTCAAGCCCTTGACCAACAAATGATAACAGAAAGTGATCCTTGAATGTTGCCATATTCAATAGCCAAAAATCGATGCAAACCTACCACTTGCCACCTTTCTTTGGCACAATTACGAGTGGACTAACCCACTCACTATCTAGAATGGTATAGATGAGGAGTTGCTTGATTTCCTCCTTGACAATCTGCTTTAGTTTGGGATTCAATCAACTTTGTGGCTGTCATTTTGGCTTCATGGTCAGGTTGGTGTAGATGTGATGCTGGCATATCCTAGGATTAATTCCTATGAGTTTAAGATATAACCAAGTAAAAGTTGTTGACCATTTTTCAAATACCTTCAACAACATCTTTTTCTGCTCTAGAGTAATATTTGCATTAATTATAACTAGCTTCCCATTTTTCAAAAACACATATTCCATTCCAACTAATAGTGTTTTCAGTTCCAGGGGCTCTCATTTAAACTTTTCAGGAATTTCCAACTCTCCCCAGTGGGTATCATCATTAGTATCATTAGAGAGTTGGTGATGAAGTTGCTCAAGTTCACCATGCTTGTGACATATGCATATGTTAGGCTCTCAGTTGGTTCTATGCAAAGTGTGTTGCTTTCTAAATCAGCGGTCAGCCACTGGGTGGCCTCCTATTTTGTGATTGTTGTGTACAAACACCTTTGAATTTCTACTTCTAGAGAACATTGTTTGCATGCAAAGATAGATGTTTACTTTACGGCCCAAAGTTTTTGCACATAATTGCACCCAATATCGATGTATGTGATGCATAGAACCCTCTTCTTCTCAATATTTCTAAATGCATTTTCTTTAAATATTTCCAGGGAAAGGTCTCGGATGTCCATTCTTACATCGACGGTGCTTAGCCATGCCCTTCCCATGATGATTGGAAAATCCTCTTTATAGTTCTCCACTTTGATTACCAAGAAATTAATAGGATAAGACCACCCACAAATAGTGATCACAATGTCTTCTACTAGTCCCAATGGAATAGTGATAGACTAGTGTGTCAATTCTAATCTTATGTTGCTCTTCTTGAGAGGAGGTAGGTTCTAGGCATGTACATCTCATGAGAAATTAAATTAATGTCATAACCTAAATCGAGAAGATCCTTGCATAGTTCATTCCCAACACTTTGCAAATAAACTAGAGGAATTCCAAGATCGGCTAATTTCTTGGAAAGGTTGCCAACACGAATCCAATCAGATATAGTATAAGTGCGCATTATAGTATGAATCCTAGGTAGATTTTGATTTGAAGGAGGCCCGAAGGAGTTTGATATAGAGGAGGGAGAGGCAGGAGTAGGGTTCTCAACTATGGGTGTATGTGAGGGCTTAGGTGAACTGCAGGATCAAAAGAAAAGTCTTTTTTTATCAAGTATTCAACCCATCCGATTGATAAACCAATTATAGATTAACAGCCCCCGTAGCATTGTGTTGTTGTGGTTGAGCTATGAGTTCACCTTGCATAAGTGGAGTAGGTGGCAGCTATGTGACTGGAGGAGAAGCATGTGTAGGGAAAGGAGGAGGATAAGGATAAGAGGCAGTATCCCTTCTTTCATGTGGAGAATGTGTTTGGTAATAATTAGAAGGGTGGTAGTAAGGTTGGAAAGTAGGAATGTGATTGGAAGGATCATGTGGAGACATGGGTTGCTGAACTTAATAACCATATGGATCAGGCTGTCGATAATGGTATTATTTCCTTGTTGGTGCTAGTTCCCATGATTGTGGTTGCTGCCACCATTGATACTGCTCATATGGTTCCAATGGAGCTCCTCTTGGATAATACCATTGTTGTTAGTGGAACTTTCTAAGATTTTCTTGAGCATAAGGTAACCTTTTGGATGTTTGCCTTTGTGTAAGTCATGGATTTGAGGCATATACCCCATACTCCTGTAGATGTAACATAATGGGGCAACATCCCTTAGGATGTTCATACTAATAGACATCACATCCACGATCATCATCTGATTCATTATCTACAACTTCCTCAATTGCAACAGTCTTGCCCTTACCTTTGTGATAGGCACATTTAGCTTCCTTGCACCTCCTGTGCTTGTGATTACTACCTTGTTCTTTGGACTCTTTAGTGATTTTGAGAACAACTTGAAATCTATTATCCATTGAGTCCCATAATTGATCAACC
The DNA here is from genome assembly GCA_015680685.1 of Gnetum montanum. NCBI lineage: Eukaryota > Viridiplantae > Streptophyta > Gnetopsida > Gnetales > Gnetaceae > Gnetum > Gnetum montanum. Next base: position 814,481 of record MNCI01014407.1, read on the forward strand.
TTGGTCATAAGTTTAGATTGAAATTTTTAAAGTGGTAAGGTTTTCTTATTCACCCCCTCATCAAGTACAGACTTTTCCTCATTGCCGTAGAATTAAACCTCCCTCTTGTGACTGGAAGGATCATGGTTGTACTCCTCTACACTTTCTCTTTTTCTTAGTTTGCCCTCCTCTTTGGTACCTACTCAATTAATCTTTGTATCTGATAGGCACTTAGTTCTGACAGTTTCCCCCAGGCATAGATGCTAAGGGTTCTCCCCATTTCTGATTGAAGCTCATCTACAATGTGGTAAAGTTGATCCAGTTGAGAATAACCATAGTTGAGACATTTGTGCATCAAGGAGTAGTATCAGCTGATGGTGGCATCCAAGGGCTCATGTGTTCTTTTCTTCCATCCTTGGATTTGGCTTATCAAGTTGGACACTCTGGAGTATGTTTGATATTTATCATTAAACAACTCAAGCATGGTACTCCACCATCTAATACATTTCAACTCTAAGTACCGATACTAGTTCTCTACTTCTTTTATGAGTGTCCTGGGGAACAACTTAATTTTTTGCCACTCATTCTCTATGTTTTGCAAGGAACATGCATCTTGGAAAGCGTAGAGATGATTTTTTCGATCAGAGTTATATCCCCCGTCAAATCGAGGAATGTTGTTCATGTCTAGTCTTTTGATCTGACTATCCTTGACATGCCTTATTCAAATTCTTATTGCCTCTACGATATTAAGCATACTTTGGGTAGCAAGTAGAGGCTCATTGAGGCCTTGATCATGGTGCCTACGATGCCCTCTACTACCCCTTCATTGATGACGATGTGCCTCTCTTGAATGTCTACGTACTTGATCTTGTCTTTCTTGATAGTCTCCTCGATCATTTTGGTCTTGTCAGTCATTTTGTTCATTTCAATCACATCCCTTATGATCTCACCTTTTGGGATCATGGTCAAAGCTAGAAGAAGAAGATGATAATGAAAGGGAAGAGGAAGGAGAACTAGCATCATCACAGTTCCCACTACCATATCTTCGATAATCGTGACCACGAACTTGATCTTGCTTTTATGTCTGCATCCTTGTCTTGATTTGCCCCTCCAGATCCTTCTTTGTCATTGGATCCCTTGTTACTAGAACTAGGATTGTGAATTGTGGATTGCAAGTTCTAGTTTTGACCTCCATCACCGAAGTTAAAGAGAGAAGTTTCGTTGAATGGAAAAACCCCATAGCTTGTTGGTAGAATAGGAATGAAGAATCGTTAAGTCCTTTTCCCTTTGAAAATTCATAACACTATTCTAGCTATTGGTCCCGTAGATGTTGTGCTTCAATGAGATGATAATCTCTAGCATCAGTATCTTCCACAATATACTCCCCATGAAAGTCTTGGAACACACATCATGTAAGCATTTGGTAAAGCATTGCAGGAGCAACTTGATTAGGCAACAACATAATGTTGCCTTCCATGTCACACCATTGTAGCTGTTCATCCTGGTGTAGGATGAAGGTGAAGTTTGGTACATACTTGATGAGACGCGGTTCGCACAGGTCACGATATCGCGTATGCGATATCGCAACCGACGCGATATCACATCCCTCGTGATATCACGTACGCGATATCGCATCTTCCCCTACGATATTGCGTACGCGATATCACAGTCCACCGCAATATCTATAAATAAGACGTAGCTCTCCCTTATTCGGAATCCCAATTTTAGAGTAGCGAAGCTGTAGCAGTTAGATCCCTCCAGAGTTAGATTTTTTTCCCATGTCTGCCCGCAGTGTGGTGAATGTAATTGTACGGTGTCTTTATTCGAGTGTTTAGTACTTGGACACGCACATGACCGGCAATAAAGATCGAGATTACTTCATCATTGTAGAATTTACTCAGTTTATTTATTTGTTATTTATTTAATGTTATTTATTACTTTCGTAGCGCGATGTGAGTACGACTTGATTACGAGCATCTACGGATGTGTATGGCTAGTCAAGGAATCGGTTACTCATCGCGATTAGTCTCTCACCCTTAACTCCTAGAAGCAGAACAAGTACGACTTGATTACGAGCATTTAAGTGTGACTACTTGGTAGCCCAGTGGCATATCCAGGATCTACGCTTGGTAACCTAGTGGCGTATTTAGGATCTGCGCTTGGTAATCCCAGTGGCGTATCTAGGAGCTACACTTGGTAGTCCCAGTGGTAGTTGTGCACGAAGTCCAAGATGTGTACGATTGATCAAGGAATTGGTTGCTCGTCACACTTAGGCTAGATTAGATTTTCTTACCCTTTTCCTCTTAGCTTAGATTAGTTAATATTATTTTCCACTGCCTTCAGGAGTAGCATAGATTAGGAAACACATCATACACCTCATCTAGACTAAACCATACGTGACATATGCAATACTAGTCTAGGTGGGAAGACAACGAACTGCGACTTAAGGCTAACTATCTAGGTGCCACAACTAGTCCATCTACGGAGTTCAACCAGATCGGGCGTGTGATGCTTGTTTTGTATGGTTGAGTGTAGGGGTACCTCGCCACTCATCATAGGCGCCGTTGCCGGGGATGGTGCTAGTTATCTAGATTAGTTATATCATACAAGGTCGCTGTAAAGAACATAACGGTATATCTTTCAGAAAATAATAATTATTAAAAAGTCACGCATAAATTCACACACAACAATGCCTCTCCTACAAGATGATAATAAAGCCACACTTAGTGAGGAAGTTCATTGGAGAACCAATGAGCTATATGATGATGAAG
>MNCI01014407.1:819942-836896 GCA_015680685.1 Gnetum montanum
GGGTCAGTCACTTCATGTCCCGATCTCTTCGATCCCTTTCTGCACTTCGTCTCATCTCACTGTTCGTGTAATTGTAGCTTGTGTCCCATGTAGCATAGAATTTTCATCTCATTTTAGTGATATTTACATGCATGTGTTTTGTGGAGTTNGAATATATTAATCCTTGTCAATGTCCTCGTTTTACACCAATAATTTCAGGGAAATCAATAAAAAATTTTATCTTTTCATATGTCTCACCTTAGTTGGGACGAGATATCGTGTACGCGATATCGCGTCCCACGTGATATCGTGTACGCGATATCGCGTCCCACGTGATATCGCGTACGCGATGTACCGTACGCGATATCGCATCCTATTTCCCTATAAATAGGAACCCCCACCACACAACTTAGCATCATTTGGCCATTTACGCGGGGGGAATTTTTGAATTTTTTCTCTGCGACTTGCGATTGCGTGACCCTTGCTTTTTCACCTATATCTTGCATGCTGGTACTCCGATTTTAATTCCGTTTGAACCTGCTTGAACCCGGAGTGTTTAGTTCAGTCATGGGGGAGGGACAGTTACTGAAAAGTTCCTAACTTTTTTTAAATTTGTCATCGCCCAAAGGACATCAATTAGGGTAATTAATACTAACACTTAGAAAAATTGTGCCAAAAATCATATGACCTTAAGTATACCGGGAGATTAAAATGAAAATCCACCTAAGTTAAAGGACCCATCATCATAATTTTCAAGCACGATCACACGATAACATAAGATCTTCAATTAAAGGCATGTAGTAAGGTATAACTTGAATTTGAAAACAACCTTACTAACATTGGCCCGTGTGATTGCAGATGGTCTCGAAACGTTCACAGCAGAAGAGTCCTACCCAAGGTGGAGCGAAACAACCTAGGAGAGGTAGAAGGCAAGGTCCTGCCGGACAACATACCAAATAGGAGGTGCACTCATTCAGTATCCATCAAGAAGAACCTCCTACCAGATGATCCGGGCAGGCAGAAGGAGGGGTTGCTGCTGCGCCTGAACCGGGACAACAACTCACGTTGCCCCTGGAATGTGTTCAGGCTATCCACACAAAGTCCACAATTGCTTTGGTGATTGTGGAACTTAACTTCGAATCTTTTGCAGAGTTCGCTCCTCAGGATGTTAGGGATCACCTTAAAGGGTCTCCCTTATGGCCTGTCCTCTTTGAAAATGGTGCCTGGTACTTAGGTGAAACATACCTGTTCTGGCACAATAAGGAGCAAGGCACCACGGTTAACATCGGTGGTGTGATAGTTGATTTTTCTGCACAGGCAATTTCGAAAGTGTTAAACCTTCCGAATTCAGGCCCCCATGTTGCTCGGTTATCCACCCGATCAGACCCTGATGTGCGAAAGGATTGGCTAGAGAAGGCTTATGGCAGAGATAAAGCTTTTGGTGAGCTGACAACGGAAGAGAGAGTTTATTTCAAAATCGGAACCTATCACCTCTTCCCCACGAAAGGTTTGAAAAGAATATCAACATATGCGGCAAGAGGATGTGCAGTGTTGATGGGAAAGGTTAACGCTAACCTTCCCCATCTATATTTGATGGAGATCCTATGGCGATTCGAAGAACGGAAGTCAGGGAAAATGGCACTCCCTTTTCCATGCCTTATCAGAAAACTGTGTCGACGGGTTGGTATTCAGGGATACACAAATGACGTCCTCTGAAAGGCCCAAAATGCTTCTTATGCTGAATTTTTAAAGGTGCCAGCTCCAAGAAAGAGCACTGGCGAAGAGCTGGGACCAGATGAAGAAGAAGAAGAGTAGATGACTGGATCCCCTGCAACTCAACTTGCAGGACCCAATCAACCTCCAGCCATAGGTCCCAGCCAACAACAAGAAGCAGGACCCAGCACAGGCCAAGATCAGCCATCGCCACAAGACTATAGACCGTCGATGAGCCATCTTAGGGCCATCGCCGAGACGGTTAGTTGGGGAAGTCGTGATGACGCAAACCTCTTCCATATCATCGATGATGCTGACCAGCCTACGATTTCAGTAGATCGCACACAGGGTGAGTTATCAATGCAAACATGGGGAGGAGAAAGCAGATGGTCACAACAGATCTTTGGGCACGCGGCATCTTTTCAAGTACAGTTAGAGGCTGGTGAAGGGGCCACTGTGGTGGTCATGCAACACCAGGATGCTGCGGGAGCTACTGAAGTGGTCGTTGACCACATCAAAGAGTCTTTCAATGTACCTATTATGCCACCGACAGATCTTTCAGGAGCACAGGATGCTCAAACTATTGCCAGAACCTCAATGACTCCTGCGGAACATGAGGATGCATTGGACAGATTGCTTCAAACAAGATAAGTTTTGATGTCCCTGTTTGACATCCCCCAGGATGTAACAGTAATTCAATCAGACCTCATTTCCATGAAGGGGAAGCTGGTCCTATCCGAAGTAAGGGTAGAGCATGCTGAAGCTGAAGTGCAGAAACTACAAGAGCAGCTCATAGCCTTACAAGCAGCACAACGGGATCCTTTGCAATTTGTTCCCGTAGACCAGCTAGACAATTTTAGAACCGAGCAACTAACAAAACTAATTGTAGAAAATAAGAAGGTGGCAGAAGAAAAGGAGACGACCACTTAGGATGCCTCCATAGCTCAAGCGCAAACTCATGCGCATCTTAAGGCACTCAAGGCCTTGCAAGAAGAGAATAAGCAGTTGGTTGCAGATAATCTTCGGTTGACTTCTGTGGAGAAACAAAAGAATGTTCTCGATGAACACTTTCATCAGCTGCGAGAACAGTTCATTCGGGTCAACCGAGATGTAAGCCATTTAGCTAGAGAAAATCGAACCCTCTTGATGGAGGAGGTACGCGTTATTCGGAAAAATCAGCCATCAAAATTAGCATGTGGTAGAATGAGGCTAAACGACATGAGAAGCTGGAGGAGCATTTCCGTGATCAGGTGGGGATGTACAAACAAATCTTGGAGAAGGAGATCCATATGGCCAAAGCTCAAATCAACAATATCAGTGCCCAACACACTGATTGGGGGGCCATATTGGACACTTATGCCTACGCCCACCAAGCATAAATTAAGAACCAGGACCTGCAGATCCAAGACTTGATTGAATACATGGAGTTGGCAAACCTTCGATATGCCAACCTGGCCATGTTACTAGCCAAGACGCCCAATGTCAGAGCTCGAGCAGCAGGTAGCTTCCACCCATATCAAATATGAAGCAGAATTTACAGAGTGAAAGAAGTTGGCTGAAAAATTAGATGTCACAAATTCTGAACTCGCGGTGGTAAAAGAAAGCTACCAAGGACAGAAAGATGTGGCAACCGACTTGGCTCAATGGCTAACAGAACTTCACGAATACAAAGACAAAGCTAGAGCCTATGAAGAGGAACGATGGGTGTTCACGGCATGGTATGTCAAGGCTAATCAAATGTTTCCGCAACTACCCTGTCTGTGGGAAGTGCCGGCTCCATCAAACATCAGAGTATCAGCATGGATGGCACAAGACCCTTGGACTGAAGAGGAGAAGCTCCAGGCTATTCTTCAGCATCATCAACCTTCAAATCTTGGAGCACGTGACAAAGGAAAAGCACCCACGGAGGAGCCACCGCCACCAGGAACTACATGAGTTCCACATTTTTGTAGTTGTAGTATTTTTTCTCTGTGTTGTGTCTTCCCACATTGCGGCGTTAGTCCATTTCTTTTTCCAGGTAATAATCCCATACCTATCCACTGTGTAATCACTGAAGCTTATTCTCCTTGTAACTTGAGGACGAGTTTTTATACAGTCGTGGGGGTATGATGAGACGTGGTTCGCACAGGCCGCGATATCGCAGCTGACGCGATATCGCATCCCCTGCGATATTGCGTACGCGATATCGCAGTCCGCCGCAATATCTATAAATAAGACGCAGCTCTCCCTTGTTTGGAATCCCAGTTTTAGAGTAGCGAAGCTCTGGCAGTTTGATCCCTCTAGAGTTAGATTTTTTTCCCGTGTCTGCCCGCAGTGTGGTGAATGTAATTGTACAATGTCTTTATTCGAGTGTGCTGTACTTGGACATGCACATGACCGGCAATAAAGATCGAGATTACTTCATCATTGAAGCATTCACTTAGTTTATTTATTTGTTATTTATTTAATGTTATTTATTGCTTTCGTAGCGCGGTGTGAGTACGACTTGATTACGAGCATTTAAGTGTGACTACTTGGTAGCCCAGTGGCGTATGCAGGATCTATGCTTGGTAACCTAGTGGCGTATTTAGGATCCACGCTTGGTAATCCCAGTGGCGTACTTAGGAGCTACGATTGGGAGTCCCAGTGGTAGTCGTGCACGAAGTCCAAGATGTGTATGGTTGATCAAGGAATCGGTTGCTCATCACACTTAGGCTGGATTAGATTTTCTTACCCTTTTCCTCTTAGCTTAGATTAGTTAATATTATTTTCCACTACCTTCAGGAGTAGCGTAGATTAGGAAACACATCATACACCTCATCTAGACTAAACCATATGTGACATATGCAATACTAGTCTAGGTGGGAAGACAGCGAACTGCGACCTAAGGCTAACTATCTAGGTGCCACAACTAGGCCATCTGCAGAGTTCAACCGGATCACGCGTGCGATGCTCGTTTCGTATGGTTGAGTGTAGGGGTACCTCGCCACTCATCAATACTCATCAAGATAAGTATATACAATTTGATATTGTTGAGGAATTAGCTAATAAGCTTTATCAATCTTGGGTGGAGAATCACTCCTGTGAGAAGAAGACATTTTTTATTACATCAAATAAAACACAGTGTGATTTTAAATATTGTTGTAGTAATCTTAAGATTGGATGTGATTCTAAGGTTCATTCCAATGATTTAAATACTTTTTACTATGTTCTAAATAGTGCACAAAACAACAAAAAGGTCCTTGGCAATGGCACTAATGATGAGTGGTAAAGTACCCCTACACCCAACCATATGAATTACTAAGGCAATTATGCACATACAGTTGAATTCCTTGGACCTATAATTCTCTAGTATGCTAGCTCTTATAGGAAGTAAAATGGGCATTAAGAATGTTCGTTGTCTTCCCAACTACACTTGTGAGGCTCAAGGGTATGGTTTAAGTGTAATTGAGGTATATGAATTTTTTATCATTTTATGTTTTATCAATTTGATCATCTACAACAAGAATGAAGAGTAAAGTAATTTAAAATATAATTTGTTTACTGCCTATCTAGCCTAACACAAGTAATCGTCCCAGTTTCTTGGACACATCGTGAACACATATAGCACTACTCAGCTACTAAACATTAAGTGTTGTTGGGTTACCAAGTACTATATGAATGCTTGAAGTGGTCATGGTCGTGTTCATTAATAATTAGAAATAAACTGCTTAATTGAAATGCATTTAAAAGCATGAAAGTAAAGTGTATTAAAAGAAATAGTAATCTAGTCTTAGTGTTGCAAGGATTGTCAAAAGAGTTTGTTTTATTCCCATCCACTGTTGTGCTCAAGTACATAAGTGCTTAAACAAAGAATCATACACACTTAGACTCCTTCTACAAGCACTTAGAAAATATTCTAACTCTGAGGAAAATAAATGGTAAGAGCTTTGCTACTCTGATGGAAAACTAACTTGAAAACTATGCAAAAAATAGAGCCCAGGTGCTATATTTATAGGCCAAGGTATATACCCTGACATTAGATACCTGACATTGGATCTAGACCTCAACATTGCGTACCCAACATTGGAGCAAATAGAAACACATTTCATCAAGGTGGTAGAAAATCTTTTAAGAACCTATGTATTGGACCATCATAAAACTTGGACTAAGATATTGCCCTTGGTAGAATTTACCTACAATAACAGCTACCAAAGAAGCATTGAAATGGCACCTTATGAAGCCTTGTATGATAGAAAATGTAAAGTTCTTAGCTCTTGGGATTAGCCTAAGGAAAAATTGATTTTTGGGCTTGAGATGATTTTGGATTTGCAGCCAAAGGTGGGTCAAATTAAAGAGAAACTAAAGCAAGCACAAGATAGACAAAAGAGTTATGCAAATAATAGAGGGAGGGACCTAGAATTTTTTTTGGAGATAAAGTATTTCTTAAAGTCAAACCCTTTAAAAATGTCATTAGAGATGTTAAAAAGAACAAACTTAAACCTAGATTTATTGGCCCTTTTGAAGTCTTAGAGAAAATTGGTCCTACTGCTTATAGAATAGCTTTACCTCCTAGTTTATCATCTTTACATAATGTTTTTTATGTTTCTATGTTAAGGAGGTATGTTTATGATTCTAAGAATTATTTGCAATGGGAAAACCTTTAGGGTCAACCTAGATTGTACCGTCTAAGTTTAACCAATATGGATTTTATACCAAAGGGTGCTCAATCTCAGGCACCATACACTACACCAAGTTCAGCTTGATTGGAATGAGGATGGATCTGAAACCTCTTGGGAGATGAACGATGTGGTTAGAGAGAGCTACCCTCACCTATTTAGACATTTCTAGGGGGAAATGTCTTAAGGGGAGGAGAATGTAAGAAACCACGTCTCCTTGAGTTTTTATGTTAATGATTATAATAGTCTTTTTGTGTGTTTGTATGCATGTTTTGTTGCCAAGTTGTGTGTGTGCTTTGCTTGGATTGTGGTGGAAATGACTGACTAGAATAGTCATAAATTTGTTGACCTAATTTTTATATGTATTATGATTAAATGTTTAAATACTTTATGCATAGGAAATATGCTTTAAAATACATGTTGGGAATGTTTTAAATTAATAATAAAAATAAATATATGGAAAAACAAAATATTTTATGTTCTATTTCAACAAAGATGCTAAGACACAAAAGAAAAATAGATGACAAAACTCTAAGGTGTGCCTTAAGAGCTAAAATAGGTATGTTGAGATGTAAATGATTAGAAAAAGGAATACAAAAAAATGCTCATTACTGAGAAACTTGGCCTATGAATCATGTTGAAGGAACCTAACCCATGAATTAGGGATATTATGTGCAAATACCATAGATTTATATATATATTTATTTTATCTAAATGTGATGCATTGTTCTTTTAAGTTTAAAATAGTAGAGTATAAGTACCCTCTCTATGGTTGTAGAAGGATCACATGATGACCTTTCATGACTTGTAATATGGGAACATTCACATCATTGATGAATTGAAAAAGAAGGTTTCTTATTTGATTATGCATCCTAAACTGCCCTTATCATGAATCTATTTTGAAAACTCTTTCCTTGTATCTTATTACAACTCTAAATGATACAAAGATATATATTATGCTAGAATGTTTTGTAATTATTAAGAGGAATTAAACTTGAGATCTAGCAAAATCTGAATTCCAAAATATCAAAAATAGTTGATTTAGGAATTGAACCTACAACTTATGAATATACATATTTCATTGATTTTTGATAATGATCATGAAAAGAATTGAACTCATGACTCATTGCAATGAAAAAAAATAGAGAACTTTAAAAAGAAAGAAAAGAAAAAAAATTCCCAAGAAAGAGTTAGTTGCAAGAAATCATTCATTATATTTTTTTCCACCTACAATTAGGGAGAGGAGGAGAGGAAAAAACACACATGGCAAAAGTAGCTGAGTAGGATTATAAAAAGGAATACAATAGTAAGAAGTGTGGTGGGGAAGGGAGAGAAGACTATCACTGCTACAGAGATAGCAAGGAGAAAGAAAATAAGTGTTGCATAGCAATCCAATATTCCAATAATTCCTCCTATTAAGCAAGATATCTAAGCAAGGAGGTAAAATGATCAATCTCTCTGTTATGTTTGATAATGGCTACCAAGGGTTGATTTTCTCAACTTCTCTCTTCTTGCTTACCTAACCACCTTCATAATGCTTGTATGAAATTATCAAGATTATTGTTGTAAGCCTAGATTATTGAAACCTTTATTGCTTTCTTTTGGATCTCTACACCCATCCTTTTCACTCTCACACCTAAATGACTTGGATGAGAGTTATTTTTGTAATGATTCAAAAACACCCATAACGATTGGGGCATTTTTGGCAAAAGATTACCAACAAGGGCTAAGTATTCTTGATATGAGGATTGGTACTATTGGCAGAAAGTGAGAGTATCCTTGGGCCCATGGATAATTGTGAATGTTTTAGAATTGTTCAATTCTTTGGTTTTGGTTGGAATTTGGTTGATGAACCGTCCCCCTTTGAATGCATATATCTTAGATTTGAATCTTGAATTATACCTTTTTTCTATACCTTCTTAAGTTTGATTTTGATATCCTTCTATAAGTTCATGAAGTGGAGGAAAACCTAAGATGTTAATTTATGATATGATCTATCTATTCTCTATTTTTGAACATATGAATTGCTTGATTAAATGATTAATGGTAAAATGATTTCAAGAGTTAAATCCATATGGTCTTATTTTGTATGTTGTTGGAAATTATAAAATATTATTATGTGAATGAACAAATCTGAGATTATTAATTTATCTACTTTTGTGGTCATTTCTTTGGTTTACAAATGTGTAAATGATCTTGGTTAGATATGTCTTTTTAGGTTGAATAAAAAAAACTTTAATTTTTTTTAATTTGATGAATCTTACACAGATATTTTACTATGATAATTTCTATTTAAAATTATCTCTTAATTCTTAAAATTAATATTGACTGACCTATTTCAGAGCTAGATCTTGGTGTTGTTGGCTTCATATCAATTTTATATATTAACATTAGTTTGATTGTTATAGAAAGAAAGTCACCTCTACATTTTCTAGGGGCTTTGAGTGTTAGCTCTTGCTCCCCATAAATGGCTATTACACATGACTTGTTAAAAGAAAGGATGTAAAGCACTCTCTATAGTTGGGTTTAGCTTGAATTTTGATTAGAGAGAAATACTTGCATTTTCACTCATATAAAATACAATTTTTGAAGTCTATGGTTGGTCGCCCTTATCCTTCGAAGAAATTTGACACATTTTAAGATGGATTCTAGTAAAATCATCAAAATCCTTAAAGTTGATCATTATCATTCATAAAGTGTTTTGGCTTTGGTATGAAATTTGATTTGAAAGAAATAGATGCATTTTCACTTATATAACATACATCTTCTAAAGTCTATGGTTAGTTTCCGTTGGCCTTTCAAGAAATTTAACACATTTTAAGATAGAGTTCCAATGAAATCATTGAAATTGTTAAAGTTGATAATTGTCATTTGTAAAGAGTTTTTCTTTTTGTAATTTGGCCACCATAAAACTGAAACTTCCTTTGTTCAAAAATTAAAAAAATAATTTTAAGGAAAAGAAAACCAACATCCACTTAGTTAGAAATAAGTGCAAAGATATAGTAAATACAATGAAGAAGCCATGGTCAATTTCCATCCTAGCAAAAATGCAATATCACTTGAACATTAGTACCTTTGTGTTAGTATAAATGTTTGTTGTGTTGAAACTAAAGGTAAAAGTTATCCACTTTTGATCTTGATTAAGGCAGGAGTGAACAAAAATGAAAGTAATCTCTCTATAACAATGTCATTATTTTATGTGCACATATTTTCATACCAATATTGGTAATCCTCTTGGAGAAATAAGTTAAATAAAACTTATATTACCAAACATACAAAATCCTTTCACAAAAGGAGTCAAGAAAGATAACCTAAATAAGTCTAAATTATCATTACATTTGACCTAGTTGCTTGAATTCTGAATGCTACTTTACTCTAAATAAACATTGTGTGCCTTTTAAAGAGGTGACCATGCATTTCATCCTTTCCTTAAGAATTTAAACATAACTTTTCAACATATGAAAATCAAAATTTAATCTCTTTTCACATCTCCATAACTAAAAATCAATTAGTGACATTGTCATGTTAAAAAAACAATAATTGAGGTTTATAAAAAAATTATTATTTAAAGGTTTAATGTTCATTTTTTCAAGGTAGGTTTTGGGAGAGTTTGTGGATGAGTGGTTGTGCGCACCCTCGAACCCAAGTCATACAACTTGAAAAACAAGCACCTTAACATCACTCCAAAGGGTTGTTCCTAATAAATAAGGCTTTATAAATTTTGTAATTATTTTGCGAGGAAAAAAATTATAAGTTGAAATCATGTTTAAGATATCATTATATTCATCTATAAGTTTTTAAATATATCTTGTGTTCCTTTTATGGGGCATGCTCTCTCAACTTGCCTAGCTTACCTAGATCCCAAGAAAACTAAATAGGCCAATGACCACATTGTCTACATAGTACATGTGCAATAACCTTTTCCTCTTCAACTTATGGAGCATTAGTATGAAATTAACAAAAGAGAAATATTATTTATTTATTCATTTTTTTGGGTTTCATTTTTGAATATATGTTTTGGAGTGTACACAGAGTCAAATAATTTTGGTTCCTCCCTACCTCTTAAATAAAAAAAATAAGGCTATGCTAAATAGTAGTACTAAATGAGAGAAAATGCTAATGAAAGAAGTGTAAATGATTACCTCATTTTAAAAATAAATTAGCATTGCTATAGTTAAAGATCACAGTAAAAGCCACCTCGGGAAATTTGTAGATTGGTTTCTATTTAGAGGATGGAAGAGAGAGAAATGTTTGCACAAAGCTTGTTACATAAAGATCTACATAATGAAGACAAAGTAAAGAGGTTCATTTTTTAGAAAATGGTTTTTTATTTATGACATATTGGAGAAGAAAGTTGTCATGCAAAGTATGAAAAATAGAGACAAATATATTTAGTGCAATAATGCTTTAATTGCAATTAATGATATGGTTGACAGTTGATAACATTATTAGAGGGCTTTTTCTTTAGCATGCATGGATATAGTGTCATTGTTGTTGTTGATGTAAACATGCTATCATGACTAATAAGTAGTTACATTATTGAAGTTTGGAATGTGATGAGTGGTGAATGGTACCCCTCTGCCCAACCATATGAATCACGAAGCATTCATGCATGATTTGGTCGAATTCCATGGACTCTATGTCTTCCAGTACACTAGTCTTCTAGGAAGTGAACCTTATCCTAATAGTCATTCATTGTCTTCCCAATTACACTTGTGATGTACAAAGGTATGGTTAAGTGTAATTAAGGCATATGATTTTTATTATTTTATGATTTATGTTTTTTGGTGCTTAAAGTAGAGAGATGAAGTAATTTAATAACTAATTTAATTTAACTACTTAACTAATCTCTAACTAGTCCTAACATAAGCATCTGGTCTCACTTTTCGTACATGTCTTACACTCATGTACCCACTACTGGGATTACCAAGCACTATGCTACTAAGTGCACCAAGCAATAATGTTGTTGGGATTATTAAGTGAATATGTGTTTACACTTGAAGCGATCATACTTATGTGTTTTATCTATTTAGCTTAATTAATTAACTAATTGGTTGAAGTCCAATTCATCTTAATTAATTACATAATTAATAAAAATAATAAATTCATAAATGAATTACTAATTTAATCCAAATGCTACAAGTTCTAATCAAAAGGCTCATCTTTATTTCTGTACACACTAGTGTGTTCAGGTACAAAAGTGCTCAAATAAAAATCCACACTTTCTAACTCCTGCTATGGGCACTCAAAGAAATATTCTAACTGTCAAATGAAAAAACTACAAGAGCTCTGCTACTACTATGACTCAACTTCTAATAAACATGTTTGTGAGTTTGTATTTATAGTTTTTGTTACTAGGTTGTGTTGATGGGGCCCTGTAGATATAGAAAATGCTACATCAACGCAACCTTGTTGATGGGGCAACACCACGTAGATGGGGCCATGTTAACATGGGCCTGTTAGTGGGGGCCCATTGATGCAACACTTTGATGCTCATCATACCCCCATTATTGAATGAAAACTTGTCCTTGAGCTCCTTTATAAAATTGAGAAGGTATGAGATGATTGATTGACTCTTAACATAACAAATTGAGTGCCTGAGTGTACAAATCAACACATTACAAAAATTGTGGTGTTCATGATACAAAATTCAAGACCATGACATGACTACTCAAAATTAGATAGCACATCCTCTGATGGCATGAGGGAAGTTGAGAAGATCAAACAATCCTAGGTAGTGGAGGTTCTTGAGGTTCTGAAGGACCTTCACTAGCTTCAGGCATGTGCCATGATGGAGGTAGCTATGGCAGTCTTGGTGCAGCTACAACCTCCAATGGAAGGTTAAAGGCATCTAGTAATGCCTTCATCTTCTCCTCCTTACTCTAGGGATCATTCATAGTCCACACGGCATTGCCAATGTGGGCTAGAATGGGGTTATCTGATGGATAGGGCATTACTAGGAACAACTCCTTAACGTTGAAAAATCAAGCAGTGGACTGTTTGCTTTTGATATCAAATGCCTTTACTGCATTCTATAGCTCTTGGTAGTCATTCATTCTTTTGGCCAGGTTCGGTGGTAGATCTTTGATTAGTGTATTTGCCCTTGAGAACTTCAAGTTCAGTGTTTTCCATCGCAAGCTTTTGCTTGGTGTCTTTATGATGCTTGAACTTAGCCTTGTACAACAAGTATGAGCTGGCCACCTACTTCTCTAGTTTTGACCATGGCCTTCCGATAGTCAACATAGCCACATTTTCATATTGAAGATTAGCAAGCTCCATGTATTTTGTCATCTCCTCAATATGCAACTCCTTCATGTAGATTTCCACCTTGTTATAGGAATCTATCCCATCAATGATAGGTTTCTAAACTTCTCTTTCTTGCTAGAGTTACTGGAGGGTTTCATTTACTTTTGCCTTTGCCAAATGGATGTGTTTTTCATTCACTTATTTCTGTAGATCAACCTGATATCTATAATGATGTTTGACTTTCTCAAATTTGAAAGCCTTTTATTTTTAGGTGGCTACCTCAATTACAATCTTTTGGTGAAGGGCACGAACCTTCTCCATGGAGAGGTTTCTATTTTTAGCAATCAGTCTCCTTAGCTCTATGTTCTCTCTTTCTAGTTGCTCTTAGTGTTGATGAATAAAGTAGGTTAATTGTTGTTTATGCTCATCAACATTTCATAGGTGATTATTCTCTACAATTAGTTGCACATTATCTTGGTAGGTCTGATCCAAGGCCTTTTAAATTTTTTGTTGTGTAGCATCTACCAAGGATTGGTAGAACATCATCATCTCCATTGCACCCCAACCCCTTTTAGTCTAGTGTGAAGTTGCTCAAGAAATTCATCTCTTGTCATTTCTAGATTGAGAAATCTAGGGTCAGCAATTTGGGCTCTTAATTTAGCAACTTCATAGCCAAGAATTTGTTTAGCTCCTTGGCTATTTTGAGTTACCCCTCAAAGATAATGTTTTTTCCCCTTGCCTCTAGCAACTCTAACTAGGTTGCAGTAATATTATCTGGAAGATCAAAGACATCCAAAAGTGATTATCTAGTTCCCACTAATCGATCTAGTAGTCTTCATGCTGTATTATACTTATTCTACTGCTTGTGGTCCTTGCATATATCTACATATCTTTGAGTGGAGTGATGTCTAGTATAGACATTGTAGGCACATTGTGGGTTTTGGTTATTCTATCAACAACCACCTCTACTAATGTCTCCTACCCTTGGTGCTACATCACCAGTATTGTTGTCCCCTCGGCTTTGTCCAAGTGCATTGAGAAGATCACGATATTCCTAGAAATTTCTGGGAGTGGCTACTACTGTACGAGAGATACTGTGACCTCTTTAGTGCTAGGATTCGATCTTATAGACAATTTCATTTTTTGGGCTAAGACAATGGATCCACCTCCTTCCATCAAGCTAATTGTTTAGGCCATCTTATTTAGGTGACTCATTTTTGGTCGGTACATAGATGGGTCCCCACCACTTGTGCATACTCATTGCTCTTGTTCATTCAAGAGCCATTCTTGGTATTTGTGTAACCGTTGGGCTATTGTAGCGACACTTGACATAATTGTTTAAGTGGTAGGTGGAGGTGGTGGCTACTGCTTCTTTTCTTAAATGATCATTGTAGGCATCTTATCCTTTATCATCTTTGCCCAATTAGTGGTTAGAGCATTCCTAACAACATCATTTGTATAATGGACTATTCCTCTCCTCCGATAGAGTTTACTGATTAGGCATGGGAAGGGGAGTGCCTTCCTTCCACGTTCATTCTCTTTAAATCACTTTTCCATATTTAGATAGATTATTTGTGGAAGGTTGATAGGGAATTTTCCACTTAAAGCGATGCATGCATAGGTAGAAAAGAAAATGATTTTGTTGTGCCTCACTATGGGGCTTAGGTGAAAGACTACAATCTTGTAGTGGATGCCTTCTACTAGTGTGAGTGCACCAAAGTCCTTGTGGTTGATACCATAGCATCATCACATCCATTCTTTCTTGATGATGGGGTTTGCGTACATTGGAATCTTCACAAGATTCATCCATGTCTTTGGCAAACCAAGCTCTTCAACAATGGCCTACACCAAGTAGGACACTAAGATGTTCTTGATTTTGACCGTCAAACCTACCTACCTATTGTTCAAGAATAAAAATGTCTCTCCCATGTACCACTCCTCAATGGAAGTGATAATTGACCACATGGGAGAGGTGTTCAGTTGGTCTTGTACCTTTTTAGGTGTCTGCTCTAGGGGAGGGCAAAATTTTAACTCCTGGAGCACAAGTTTTTGGACGTCCCTTGATCTAATTTGATTTAGGCATGCTTCTGTCAAGGTCACCTTGAGGTTTACTTGTTGGGCTGGTGCATCATCCCAGTGGGAATGTTTTGCTACTGATGTTGGTTCTAGAATATGATGAATAGATTTCACTTCAACCTCTTCCCTAAGAGGATCTATGGTGTGGGTTGCAAGTGGTTCTTCTTAGACTTGTTCTTGGCCCCTTCCTATTCTAAGTTGTTTCTTCCTTGGTTGAGATGGTTCTCCTTACTACATGTGTTTACCTTTTAGTGCCATCTACGATCACAACACATCCATGGATTAGTAGATGTAATGTATAACTTTAAAATTTTGAATACATTCTCTCATTATTTAGTTACACTTGACTAAGGTTGGACCATGGTGGATTGATTATTTTATTATTATTTTACTAAGTACTTTATTAATTATTTATTGTAAATCTCACTGAAGCTTGTTGGAAAGGTTTAACTCTTGTGATTTGATGTTTAATAGTTGATTTCATAGTTAAACCTTTGTGGGAGTTATAAAAATGGCAAAACCTTTTCTATTAAAAATGGCACATTTGTGACCCCCACGACTAAGAGCTTACCTCTAGTAGTTGTAGGGTTGAAAAACAAAGTGATTTGGATAAATAGTTAGGAAGTTATGGGCTTTGGAAGGTTCTACGCTCTAAAAAGTTGAAAAACTTTCCTGGCATTTGTGATTAAAGGTAAAACTTTCAAAGTGGTGTCATGCATATATATACTATTTTTCTACTATGTTGATGGGGCCATGTATATAGGGCCTCGTATATGCATCTGCTTCTTTAATAGGACCTTGTATATGAAGCCCATAGGAAAAATTTTCAAATGTCAATATCTTAAAAAATACAAGGAATTTTTCAATGAATATGGAGTCCATGAAGTCCCAGAAAATCCAAGAATATGATGAAATCATTGAAGAGGGTCTTTGAAAGCTCAAAGATTGAAAATTTTGATGGGAAATGTGTTTATTAAACAAAATATGTAAATGAAGACATGGTTTGATGTAGAAGATGGGTGTACGAAAGATTCTGGTTGTAAGAATGCCTAAGGGGAAGGTACTTAATGAACCCAACCAAGAGATATGCAAGTGGATCCTCTCCATAGTAGGCACATGCATTGTTTGCCCTTGCATAACTTTAACCTAAGGAGTCTATGGGCCCCAGAGGTAATTAATGGTCTATGGAAGTTAAGGATCAAAACTTGGAAGATTCTACCCAAGAATTCAAGCACGTCAGACCAAGACATAAGATCAAGAACATGGACACCAATAGTGAGGTGAGTTATAAATAGCATAGAGGGATGATGAAGAAGGTGGAATGGAATTTCAAATTGAGGCCATAAGAAGTCCCTTGTGGAGTTTGTGTTTAAAATGACCTGAGAAGATTCCCTAGGGGGTCCCACTGGAAATACATGCACCCATGCCTGAAGGTTTGCGGCTTCTCTAGATTCAGTAAAGTGAAAAAAAAAGAGAGAAGAGAAAAAAAGAAGAAGAGAAGAAGAAAAGTGCCATAAAACAAAAATAACTCCTCCCTTGTACTAAACGCCAAGTGATCGTACGCCTTGTTGTTATGGTACTCTCATAGTTGTTCATCATGGGATGAAACAATGCGATGTCACTGTTTAGAAGGATGGCCTTGGTCCTGATCTTGGAATGACGGGTTAATGACACATTAATCATGCTTTACATGCAGGATTCATTGTGCCCTATGACAGTTACCTCGTGTCCCGATCTCTACAATCCCTTTCTCTACTTCGTTTCATCTCATTGTTCATGTAATTGTAGCTTGTGTCCCAGGTAACATAAAATTTTCATCTCATTCCGGTGATATTTACATGTGTGCATTTTGTGGAGTTAGTGCAGATTACACCTAACCCTTCTAGTGCCCACGGACACCTTAAGTGTGGTTACACAAGGGCATAATAGGTTGAAACCTGCTTTGTGGAGGATCCACTTGTGTAATTTTTCGTAATCTTCATTAACTCTCTGCTAGAACACACAAATTTATTGACCCTCAGCTTAGTTTTTCATAATTTTCTTTCCCATTTATTAACCCTCCAAACTTTAACGTTCCAATGTCCTATTATATTCCCTTTTCTTCATAACCGCCAAAAGTTTTAATTATAAAATTCACACCTATCTCATTCAAAGTGCCTTTCGAATTCATGTAATTACCCTTGAGTCCATTAATTCTTGTTCATGTCCTAGTTTTACATATTAATTTCAAGAAAAATCATTAAAAATTCGGTTTCCTTTAGGTGTCTCACTATAGCTGGGCCGAGATATCACGTACGCGATAT